>CAWUFW010022121.1:0-103188 GCA_963921515.1 Calotriton arnoldi | reverse complement strand
TAGGAGGGGTCCCTTGTTCTGAGGCTGCAGGCGTCCTCAGGGTCGTCGAGGAGGGTCCGTGGGTGCTGGATACTGGGTCCCAGTCGCCGAGGGGACGTCCTCGTGGTGTTGGTTCACCTCAGCTCGGGCCAGGGTCGGCGGGTGCAGAGAGGTGTGGATTCGCGGTTCCGGGCCAGGGCCTGGTCTTGTAGCTTTTCTTTAAGCAGTACCACTGCTCGTGGGAGTCCCTGTCTTGAAGTCTATGGCAAGGCAGTCAGGTCCTCCGGGTTTGGTGAGGTTGCTGACCACAAGGGAGCTGGGGTTTCGCAGGAGCAGGTTCAGGGGTCGACAGGCCGGTAGGGCTGGGGCCAAGTCAGTTGTCGTCGCCTCTTTGTTAGCAGCTGCACGGCTGGTCTTCTTGCTTAGTCAGTATGTGAATGTAATGTAATGATAATCTAAAACCGGGTTTTGCCAAGAAAGTAACGCCTGCTGAACAGAAAATGTTATCTTGAAGCCTGATTTAGGGGCTTTTTGCAAGATTCATAATCCTATGTTTACGGACAAAAACAGCTCAATTTGCACCAACAGCTATCCACAAAACAAGACATGTCAGGTGTAAATGGTTTTACTTCTACATAATAGTACACCAGGGGCGGAAATCTGGTAATGTTGCACTGGCCTGGTCTGCACCGCAGCGCATCTTAAACACTCATGCCTGGTGCTGACTGAGGCAGAGTGCCCTATTATGATAGATGCACTGTCCCCAGGGTAGCTGCCAGCTTCCGCCTGTTCTCTGGCAGCAGATTAATGAAAGCTGCTCTATCTTTCACTGTGCTGGTGGCACCAGTCTGCCCTTCAAAGGGGAGACAGAGATGACAGAGATGGCCTAGCAGGCGTGGTGCAGGAGATGTCTGCCAGGTTCATGGGACCACATTTGCCCCCTCTAGAGCGCTGCCTTCAGAGGGCGCACTGACTGTGCTCCAACTTTTTGTGGCACACAATTAGTGCATCTCCTGATTGTGTACTTGCCTCTGCGCCCGCATCCATAGTAAGGCGCAGTTGTGGAGAAAAGGGGAAGATTTAAAAGCCCCTTGCGCCACTTTTGCGTCACTTTTAACATGGGAAAAGTGACGCAAAAGTGGCGCAAGGGGCTTGTAAATCTGCCCCAAAATGCTTTCCTCCGTTACCTTGCGCCACTCCTTCATGCGAATTAGGGAATGCCTTCTAAAGATAGCACTGATGTTATGTATGCATTAGCGCTATCAGGATTACAGAAGCATCTGCAGCCCCTTCTGTAATACAACAGTGCCCAGGTGGTGCAGAAAATGGGTGCACGTGCCTGTTGCCCCCTGGAGAGCTGTCTGTAATGCTACACCATGATTGCTTACAAGTAAACTGTATTACCATGTGCAAGAGGTAGGGAGCAAAAAGTTCACGATGTGATTTCCCAAGAGAGTTTGTGGACGCCTACAAAATCTTGAGTATGCTGATATTCACAAACTCCTTTCCAACTCCTTTCCACCCTGGAAATGGTTGGAGAATTAGTCCTGCCAAGGGCTGGAATAACTATGCTACGATGGTAGGAAAAAGCACTGAATGCCTCCAAACTTTGTGGGTTTATAGTTGAAGGGGTTTCTACTTAAGGGAGAATGATTCCCCCATGGAGAAAAAAAAGCAATAGAAAAAAATGTGCATTTTCACTTCAAGCTCCTTTTCCCCTGTGCTGAGTTATCTTTTGCTTATAATTCTGTATTGAATTAAAAGCATATGTCAAGTGACATTCCTAAAGCACACCTAGAAACATGTCACTGGGCAGCTTTTTAAGCATTATCCTGTGAAAGTTTGTGAATTTTCAAAAGAGTATAACTTACGTTGTGCAGAATGTCTGCTTCACAAATTCAGTGTGGAGGTTGCATTTATGCCTGTGAAAAATCTGTAAAATCTGTAGGTTTATTTACAGACATAAGTGTGACCAAGGGGTGTGAAATGGATGTCACCAATATTCTTAGTGACCTTCCCACTCATACAGAATGTGTGAATCTATGCCTAAATAATGAAGGAGTAAGCAATGTAGTAAATGTGAGATTTTTTTGGCAACTATATGGTGAGATCACTTCACATGACAACATATTCCATGGGAAAAAATGGGAAAAAAACATGCAAATGCACATTATCTCTTACCCTCCAAGTGTTATTTGTCCTCTCTACAGACAGTGCATAAGAAAATGTTTTTGGAATGCATAGAAATCCAGATGTTTCCAGATTTAGAGTAGGAAAGTCCTAATTTTATCAGGGATGGAGGCTAGTATTATGAGTCACTTTCTTGATTTTTCTCCTAGCATACTGATAAAAATAAATGAACATAAACTTCTCTGGTATATATTCAATGAAAGAACTCCAACACCCTGTAGCCTCCATGCTTGAACAACTATATGACCTACAGGCCTTCCATAAAGAGGGTATCTAATGCCAGCATGTTACTAGTCCTTCCTCTTTCTTGATGCAATAGATTCATTTAGATTTCCGTAAAAATTGTGAAGGTGATGAAGTACAAGAAGACTGCCAACAACAGGAAGAGCAACCCATTACTTATCCTTTGATTCATTATGATGTAGTTTGAGAAATCGTAGACTTGGCAATTACAGACATCTGAGGAAAGAATCGAAAATAATAATAATAACGATATTACTGACATTAAAAATAAGAAAGATAAAGGGTGGGAAGAAAAAACATGTTTTTACGAGCTCGAAATATTACAAAGTTAAACTGTTAACTACAATAATATTGCATTTAGGATACAACACTCCTCTGTGTCTTTACTAAAGGTAGGACTTTCATACACTAAGGCACTCAAAGAAGAAAGAGGCCAACAAGAGTTACATCAATTCGATTTTGGGACATGATCCACTTGATCCATCTGGCCAAAGTTGAAGTGGGATAAGCTTTTCTGAAGGATATTAGTGGTTAAACAGAAGATATTTAGATAGGTGTTGCGAGGGCCTCATATTCTTTCAAACATCAAACAAAGCAAACATTTTTATGTTCTGAAAAAGAAGGATACTCCCCAGATAAGATTAAAGTTTTAGTTGTTCTTCTAGTAAAGGAATAGAAAACACAATTGGGAGTAAACTGTCTTGCTGTTAGATCTAAAGTAGTAACGTCTGATATGTTTTTAAAAGATTTAAAGTGGCATGGAATGTTTAGCAGAGAGGAATTTAATGTTAATTCGTTATTATCAGACCATTGTGTGAACAATTTTAAAATAACTTCGACATTCTACAAAAAGGATTACTTGGGTGTAAGAGGTATACTCTTCCTTATTATGCAAAGCAGTCTGCAGATCTTAGGGTGTTTAGAACTGTGTTGCATCAATAAAGAAATTGTTGATCTGTGTGGATGGACTGTTTTGCAAGACTGACCAAAAAGAGACTAAATAATTCAAGAAGTTGGATATTGAAGATATACCTGCAGAAAAGGGATTAGAGTTTGATTCAAAATACCAGTGAGGCCATGGAGACCATGCTGAGTGGTAAATTCTAAATCCAGTGGACCAGGAACATTTTAGAAGCCTGATAGAGTTTCCTGTAAGTCCTATTGAACACCAGGTTGGCCTGAAACATTCCACACCACGATCTGGAGATGACGCGACAGATGAGTTTGTGTGGCAGCCCATTGCATTGAGAAGTAGGTACTGTACTTTGGGTAGGAGTAGAGGTATCTTTACCGACATTTGTAGCAGATCCAGAAACCATATTTGTGATAGCCAAAAGGGATTTATTATTATTTTGGTAGTCATCTCTCTTTTCACTTTGGACAGGCATTAAACAATCATTGGAAAATGAGAAAATACATAAAAGAAATGTTTGTTCCAAGGTTGTAGGAAAGCATCCATTGCCAGGGCCAACAGATCTGGCCTCCAACTGAAAAATGGAGACATCTGTTTGTTGAGCCTCTACGCAACCAGGTCAATTGAAAAGGACCCCGAAGAGATTGAATCTGTTGGGAGAATGGAGGATAAATCTTCCAATAGCTGTAATATTTTGGATGGTTTGAACTTCAGTCCACAATCTTGTTGAGATTACCAGGAAGGTATTTATCATTACTGATGTGGAATGAAGGAGGCAGTACTCCCAGAACTGTTTGGTGAGTGTAGCTAAGATTTCTGAATGAGCGCATCCTAGGTGAATAAGGTATTTGACTGCACTAAAGTGGTCCACACAAACAATAACTAAACAGCAGGTGCTATTTTTTTGTGAATACCTGAATTGAAAAGAAGCCCAGAAGAAGGTATAAAGACTTTCTATCCATGGAAGACTCATTCACAGACCAAGCGGAGCCACCGCCAGTTGAGAACTAGCAGCAATCAGCCCCCCGACACTGACAAGCCTGCGTGGATCTCTAATAATAGATCTGGGGCAGAAATGCGAATTGCCATACTGTTACAGGCCTTCAGCTATTCTAGCCACCAAAGAACCTCTTATTTGACTTCAAATCCAAAGGAATTACATTGTAATACCTAAGAACTTTTCTGTTTATCCTTTGGGGGACTCATTAAGGAAGGAGTCCAGGAAAAGATGCTTTTATGGAAGATAACAGGTGGCGCACAATGCTATCTCAGAGCCTAATTACGACTCATGGCGGTACGGTGGTGGTGGTCTTGCGACTGCCACATTACTACCCCAGTGGTCGTGCTGACCTGGGGCCACCGACTCCGCTAGGGAACTTCCGTTCCCTGGCGGTTGTGCGGCAGTCAAGAGGCATCTATATGCTTGGCGGGACTGCTGCGGTTCCGCCAAGCATATTACAACTTTCATTTCCACCACTGATTTCAAGGAGGTCTTTCCTCCATAAAAACAATGGTGGAGATGCCGAGCCCCCTTGTGCCTTACACCTTGTGGATGCACACAGGGGGGCACAAACATGTGGGGCACAGAAGTTCCAGCATGGCATGGACTTTTCAGTCCATGCCGTGCAGGAACTTTTTTTGACGTTCCCATTGCGGTGCCTATTTTATAGGCACTGCCTTGGGAACGCCAAAGGAATCGCCCGCCAATGACAAAAAAAGTAATTATTTGGCGGGCGGTTCTCACACGGGTTTGGTGGTGCAGCGGCGGGGCGGTCCCCCCCCGCTGCTCCGTCAAACTCGTAATGGGCCCTAAGTGCCTTAAGCACATATGGAATGGAGTCAGTAAGCAAGACAACTACTTTCCGATGGCAGATATTTTTGATTCCGGCAGTTGTAGAATACAAGAGGAAGCATTCACTATGAAACACTAAAAATTCTGCTTGCTGAGCCAGGACTAAAATGTATTTCCCATGGTGTATTGCAAGTCGCAAATTCTAATGCAGGTAGATGTTAGACTGAAGATATGAGTGAATAGATGAGCCTGTGCCATTATGAAGTTATGGACCAGGATAAATCAGAGTTCTGATTCCCTGAGATCTTAGATAAGATATTACAGTTTTTAGCAGCTTAGTAAAACAGCAAGGGGACAAAGAAAGACTGAATGGTGGCATGGTAAACTAACATACTCCACCCAATCATATGAACTGGAGAAACCTCATATGAAGAGGATGAATAGGAATTGTAAGGTAGACATGCCTGAGTTCTAGGTGAACCCACCAGAATACAGTCCTTGAGATGATCAATTGTCTCCATTGAAATGACAATGCAAAATTAAAGAATTTAAATGATAAATATTGATAAGGAGTAGGGCTGGGCGTAGTTGGCGTAGCGCCACTACGCAGAATTTTGGAAAAAATGTGTGGAAAACGAGTGCACGTCCTGAGGGTCCGTGTGCCCGGGACAGGGGTCCCTCGTGCCTGGGCAGGCTCCCCGATCTCCCCGGCCTGGCTGGGTTGAGAAGCACGGACCGGCCCCGGGGACTGCGTTTCGGTCAGGGCCTGGGGTTTGGGTGTCCCCGTCCTGCCGCCTGCCAAGTGTCCATCTGCCCGGGGCAAGGGTCCCTGGTGCAGAGCCCCGGAGACCTGCAAGGGCATGCGGGAGCCCTACACTATGGCTCGGGGCGGGCAGATGGCAGTCCTTTCGGTCCCGGCCATCTGGTCACACCTCTCCCCTCGGCCATCTGGTCGCACGCAATGCTTTCCAATGGGGCGACCAGATGGCCGGGCCGCCCTGGAAGTCCCGATGAGGGCTCATTTGCCTCCCGGATCCCAGCCAGGGCTCCAGGAGGTCGGGCACGTTCGTGCCCAGGGTCCCCTGAGCCTCGCGGTGCGCACGGATTCCGAGAAAGCGGGGTAGCCTTCCTCCGGATTACTAGGGGCAGGGTATGCCGGGACACCCCTCCCGGGCTGGCGGTTCTCTGCCGGGGACCAGATGGGCTATGCCCGGACAACACGTCCCGAGGCATCCGGGGCTCCCACCTCCGGCCCACGGTGTGGCAAGGTGCCCGGAACGGGCTCCATGGGTCCCGGGCAGTCCTCCCCCGGGCGCCCGGGCCCGAGAGCTCCGGTGGTCCTCCCCATGCCTGAGGCCCAGCCGGGGTCCCCGAGCCCCCCGGGACGCGGAGCCCCCGAGCCCTGCGTGGGCAGGCAGGAGCCCTACCGCGAAAGCTCTGCTCGGGGCGGTCAGATGGGAGTCCTTTCGACCCCGGCCATCTGGTCGCACGCAATGCTTTCCAATGGGGCGACCAGATGGCCGGGCTGCCCTGGAAGTCCCGATGAGGGCTCATTTGACTCCCAGATCCCAGCCAGGGCTCCAGGAGGTCGGGCACGTTCGCGCCCAGGGTCCCCTGAGCCTCGCGGTGCGCACGGATTCCCAGAAAGTGGGGTAGCCTTCCTCCAGATTACTAGGGGCAGGGTATGCCGGGACACCCCTCCCGGGCTGGCGGTTCTCTGCCGGGGACCAGATGGGCTATACCCGGACAACACCTCCCGAGGCATCCGGGGCTCCCTTCTCCGGCCCACGGTGTGGCAAGGTGCCCGGGACGGGCTCCATGGGTCCCGGGCAGTCCTCCCCCGGGCGCCCGGGCCCGAGAGCTCCGGTGGTCCTCCCCGTGCCTGAGGCCCAGCCGGGGTCCCCGAGCCCCCAGGGATGCGGAGCCCCCAAGCCCTGCGTGGGCAGGCGGGAGCCCTACCGGGAAAGGCAGATGGGAGTCCTTTTGACCCAGGCCATCTGGTAGCACCTTTCCCCTCAGCCATCTGGTCGCACGCAATGCTTTCCAAAGAAGCGACCAGATGGCCGGGCCGCCCTGGAAGTCCCGATGAGGGCTCATTTGCCTCCCGGATCCCAGTCAGGGCTCCAGGAGGTCGGGCATGTTCGCGCCCAGGGTCCCCTGAGCCTTGCGGTATGCACGGATTCCCAGAAAGCGGGGTAGCCTTCCTCCGGATTACTAGGGGCAGGGCATGCCGGGACACCCATCCCGGGCTGGCAGTTCTCAGCCGGGGACCAGATGGGCTGGGCCCAGACAACACCTCCCCAGCGTCCGGGGCTCCCTCCTCCGTCCTGCGACATGGCAAAGTGCCCAGGACGGGCTCCACGGGTCCTGGGCAGTCCTCCCCCGGGGCGTCGGGGCCCGAGAGCTCTGGCTGTCCTCCCCGTGCCTAAGGCCCGGCCGGGGTCCCCGAGCACCCGGGAAGCAGAGCCCCCGAGCCCTGCAAGGGCAGGCGGGAGCCCTACCGCGAAGGCTCGGGGGTGGGCAGATGGGCGTCCTTTCAGTCCCGGCCATCTGGTCGCTCCTATCCCCTCGGCCATCTGGTCGCACGCAATGCTTTCCAATGGGGCGACCAGATGGCCGGGCCAGCCTGGAAGTCCAGATGAGGGCTCATTTGCCTCCCCGATCCCAGCCAGGGCTCCAGGAGGTCAGGCGCGTCCGTGCCTAGGGTCCCCTCAGTCTCGCGATGCACACGGGTTACCAGAAAGGGGGGTAGCCTTCCTCCGGATTACTAGGGACAGGGCACGCCGGAACCCCTCTCGGCCTAGCGGTCCTCAGCCGTCAGCTGGACGGGCCAGGATGCTGCCCCAGCCTGGGGTCCGTCCCCAGGCCAGCCATGTAGCAGGATGCCCGGGAAGGGGTCCCGGGGGGCCTCCCCCTGCTTGGCTGGGTTCAGGGGCTCCCAGGGGCCCTGGGGAGGGCGGCCTCTCCACCCTGGGCTCCGTCCGCAGTCCTGCTGCATGGCAGGGTAACCGGGACGGGGTCTTGCGGGCCTGGGGAGGCTGCCCCTTTGCTCCGGGAGCCCCAGCTGGGTCCAGGGGCCCCACCGGGCCCCGGTTCAGGTGCTCCAGCCCTGGGCCCCGTCCCCCGGCCTGCTGCCCTGCCAAAGGCCCGGGACGGGGTTCCGTTGTGCCCGGGGAGCCTCCCCCTGCTCGGCTGGGTTCAGGGGCTCCCAGGGGCCCCGGGGAGGGCGGCCTCCCCACCCCGGGCTCCGTCCTTGGTCCTTCCGCGTGGCAGGGTGCCCGGGACGGGGTCCCGCGGGCTGGGGAGGCTTCCCCTTCGCCTTTGGGCCCTGGAGCCCCGGCTGGGTCCAGGGGCGCCTCCGGGCCCCGGGTCGGGTGCTTCAGCCCTGGGCCCCATCCCCCGGCCTGCCGCTATGCCAAAGGTCCGAGACGGGCTTCCGTCATGCCCGGGGAGCCCCACTCGCTTGGCTGGGTTCAGGAGCTCCGTCTGGGGCCCCTGAGGGCCCAGGGGAGGGCGGCCTCCCCACCCCGGGCTCCGTCCTTGGTCCTGCCGCGTGGCAGGGTGCCCGGGAAGGGGTCCCGTGGTCCCGGGGAGGCTTCCCCTGCGCCTCTGGACCTGGGAGTCCCCGGCTGGGTCCAGGGGCCCCGGCTGGGTCCAGGGGACCCTCCGGGCCCCGGGTCGGGTGCTCCAGCCCTGGGCCCTGTCCCCCGGCCTGCCGCTATGCCAAAGGTCCGAGACGGGGTTCCGTCGTACCCGGGGGGCCCCCCTCACTTGGCTGGGTTCAGGAGCTCCGTCCGGGGCCCCTGAGGGCCCCGGGGAGGGCTGCCTCCCCCCCGGGCTCCGTCCTTGGTCCTGCCATGTGGCAGGGTGCCCGGGACAGGGTCCTGCGGGCCCGGGGATGCTTCCCCTGCGCCTCTGGGCCCGGGAGCCCTGGTTGGGTCCAGGGGCCCCTCCGGGGCCCCGGGTCGGGTGCTCCAGCCCTGGGCCCTGTCCCTCGGCCTGCCTCTATGCCAAGGGCCTGGGACCGGGGTCTGTCGGTCCCGTGCAGACCTCCATCCGCTTCGCCTGCTTGTCGAGGTGTCTGCGGGCCCCGGGTCGGGGGGCCCGTCGGCTCCCCCCCTCGCAGCCCCCATGGCTGGGGCCCAGCTGGGGCCCTGGGCCTCTGGTCCCCTATGCCCCGGCGCCCACTCACTCTTTCGTTGGGGCACAGAGCGACCAGATGGCTTCCCTTTCGTGCCCGGCCATCTGGTCGCACCTTTCCCCTCGGCCATCTGGTCGCACCTATCCCCTCGGCCATCTGGTCGCACCCAATGCTTTCCTATGGGGTGACCAGATGGCCGGGCTTCCCTGGAAGTCCCGATGAAGGCTCATTTGCCTCCCCGATCCCAGCGAGGGCTCCAGGAGGTCGGGTACTTTTGCGCCGTGGGTCCCCTCTGTCACCTCGTGTGCACGGATTACAAGAAAGGGGGGTAATTTTCCTCCGGATTACTAAGGAGAGGGTCAATCTGACCTCCATGAGGTCTGGCGATTCTGAAACAGGGGAAGGCAGCACCCGGGCCCACCCGCCAGGGCCCCCAGGGGCCCGGGTACGCACCTGCCTCTCAGCCCCTTCCCGATGGTCCTTTTTCTCCGAGTTTGCTCAGTCAGACCTCCGTGAGGTCCGGGGATGCTGAGACGGGGGAAGGCAGCACCTGGGCCCGCCCGCCGGGGCCCCCAGGGGCCCGGGTACGCACCTGCGTCTCAGCCCCTTACCGATGGTCCTTTTTCTCCGAGTTTGCTCAGTCAGACCTCCGTGAGGTCCGGGGATGCTGAGACGGGGGAAGGCAGCACCCGGGCCTGCCCGCCGGGGCCCCCAGGGGCCCGGGTATGCACCTGCCTCTCAGCCCCTTCCCGATGGTCCTGGAAGCCAGCCCAGGGTCCGGGCGCTGGTGTCGGGGGTCCACCGGGGCCCGGGGAGGCTCTCCCCGGCCTGGCTAGGGTTCGGAAGGTGGGACCGAGCCCGGGTCTTGTGCTGCATCCCAGGGTCCCAGGCTGCGGGAGTCCCCCGTCCTGGAAGCCAGCCCAGGGTCCAGGCGCTGGTGTCGGGGGTCCACCGGGGCCCGGGGAGGCTCTCCCCGGCCTGGCTAGGGTTCGGAAGCTGGGACCGGGCCCGGGGCTCGTGCTGCATCCCAGGGTCCCAGGCTGCGGGAGCCCCCCATCCTGGAAGCCAGCCCAGGGTCCGGGCGCTGGTGTTGGGGGTCCACCGGGGCCTGGGGAGGCTCTCCCCAGCCTGGCTAGGGTTCGGAAGCTGGGACCGGGCCCGGGGCTCGTGCTGCATCCCAGGGTCCCAGGCTGCGGGAGCCCCCCATCCTGGAAGCCAGCCCAGGGTCCGGGCGCTGGTGTCGGGGGTCCACCGGGGCCCGGGGAGGCTCTCCCCGGCCTGGCTGCTTTCAGAAGCAGGGACCGGGCCGGGGAGCAGGGGTGGCTGGCTTTATCCGCTACGCAGGCGGAGCTGAGTTTTCTGCCCACCCCCAATAAGGAGACACAATTTCTTGTTTTAATTTTTTGACCAAGAAGATGTTGCTTAGAAAACCTTAGGGATCTAATAAAGTGTTCTATAGTGCTCCTTTGGTCAGTAACTCTTGGATTTCTTGATAACTTTGTTTGAGAAATGTGAAAAATATTGGAAACATTGTTTGGACTGGTTGACAGAAAAACTTAATATGAAATCCTCTGACTTTTAGAAGCACCCAAAGTTGTGATGAAATACAATACCAATTGCCTATAAAAAGGGTAATGCGATCACCTATAATTACAGGAAGGGAAACATTCTTACCATCAGAGATGGTGGCTCATGATTGACCTTTATGTGTTTGATGGTGGAATCCTCTACATCTTCAGAGTAGAAAGATGGCCTGCTGCAGAAACTTCTGAGGTTTTCTCTGTTGAGGTAGAATTAAGACCTGTTGTCAAATTGAAAGCAACCAACAGAACAGGATCCTTCTTTTTGTTTGTACAGTCAAAAACATGCTGGCCAACAAACTTGCATAGGGATTACTGCACTTTGTCAAATGCTGTGAAAGTATTCACATATTTTGAATTTTTTTTATGAACTGGTCTCTGAGCAAAAGTCCTTGGGCAGATGGACCTGATTCTGAGTAGGCCTAAGTGGAATTTAAATTATGCAACTATGGGGCATATTAGCAAGAACCTCATTAAAATTATCGCCGTTTTAGCGGCAGGAAACTGCCGCTAAAACGGCGATAATGGGCTTGCTAATATGCGTTATAGAATTCCAATAGAAGCCCAGGTTAGATGTCCTGCACATCTAACCTGGGCTTCTATTGGAATTCTATAACGCATATTAGCAAGCCCATTGTTGCCGTTTTAGCGGCAGTTTCCTGCCGCTAAAACGGCGATAATTTTATCGCCGGTCTAGCTAATATGCCCCTATAATTTGTGCAATTTTGAGTTATGCTTGTTACATGAATTTCCTAGAATTACGGCATTGCGCCAAATCCTGTAGTGATCTGCCATTCATAGTAACAATTTCCTACAAACACTCCAATCACTGTACAAATTTACTGTGACTGCACAGGGACAGAATGTGAACTGCTATTGTTCCCAGTGCTTTTATTTAAATGAGTCCTCTTGCCAAACATTGACATAAGGTCGCATTTCACACTAAAATACGCAGAACCAAATTATGCAAATGTCACCCTCTCCTATTTCTGAGAATGCCTGTTCAGCTATTTTGGAAACTATTTTTAATAACATTCCTTTGTGCCTCCCTAGTGAGTAATGATATATATATTTACAATAAGGCAGACAAGCTTTCACTCTTTAACTAGTTCAGCCATCTCGAATATTTTCGTGACTCGATCCATAGCATTTGATAGCTTGTCCTGGTAAGAGGAACTAGCACAGTTATTTCCCTTTTTGAGTTTTTTGCTGTATTGGATTACTGACGTAAAATTGATCACAACAATATCCAGATACAGAAATATTGTGTCGAAAATATTGATTACAAAATATCGCTTCCCGTCACTTATAATGGTACATACAAAATAACAGAAAAAATATTGTTTCACACTAATATCATTAAAAAACCTGGCAAATATTGTTTTTTAACATATATATTTACAACAAAGACATTCTTGAAAATGATATTATGTACCTGAAAAATCGATATTTCTGCACCTCAATATTTTTGTACCACAATATTTTTTCCGATATTTCTGCAACTGGATACATAAAACTCAGAATTTTGTCCAAATACCGTTAAATTTGGTTAGAAATGACAAAAGCTTCTGTCAGTGGTTGTCGTGTAGTTCTTAGGAGTCCCCCAGGACCTGCGCGTTTGGGATGACCTAAACTGAGGGCTTGGTGTCCCAACCGCTTCCGTACACCCCCACAGGATATGTCACCCGTTAGACCAGCTAGCTCTACAGTGCCACTACCACACCCCTGTATTCTACAGTGGTATAGGTAGTTTCTGGCAACCACTGAACATGACAACCCTGATTCCTCAGGGGTCGTGGAAAACAGTACAGTACGTTTTGCTCAGACACTTATGCTTGCTTTCTCTCAGAAAATACACAGGATGGTGAATAGGACGTTTCAATAAGAATTTAGTGGTCCAACGACAGCCTTGTGTAAAACATATGTGCTGCGCTCAGGAGACAGAAGCATACGAAAGAGATTGCTAGTACCAATATAGTGAATAGTAGATACATTTCTACCATAATGCTAATAAGATGAACAGAAGTAGTTCAGATAAAAAACAGTAGCAATTGCCTATTCTAAAAATGCATGCCCTAAGTAATTTGCCTAAGTGTACCTAGCCTAGCCTGGATGTGTAGGTGTATATGCGTATAGCTATGTGTTCCTGTAGACAAGAAACCCCTAGGGAAGAACCAGCCCCCTCACCTGATGGTTTAGAATGAAGGAACCCGTCTTTGCGTCGAGGATGACAACCTGCAAGGGATGTCAGACCGCTGCTTGTTGAAGATTCAGCATGTAGGACCCCATCTCAGCTTCGAAGGAATTGTCCTCTAGTTTATAGGGGGGAGTGAGGATCTTTTATACTAAAGTGGTCACTCCAGGGTTTTTTCTAGAATCGATATCATTTTAAAACAATCATGGATGTTTTGAAAACAATCATAAATGTTTTGAAAACAATCACCGATGCTTTTCTAAACAAGTGCCATCATGCACAGCTGACTGTTGGCCAAGGATGAAAAGAAAGTGGTGACCCTTATACAGAATAAATCTGTAGTGCCTGGGGACATGTTTATGTACGTCAGGTACAGGGATTCAGATAGAAGACTAAGAGCCTGGTGTCGAAAAGACAGGAGCAAGCTATTAGGTAAAAGGTCACCTGTTTAGAATCGTTATAGTCGTGTGGATGGGATAATGTATGTAAAATGGGGTATACATGACAGGGCTATCCTAAAGGACATGACACCCACTCCTCATCAAAAGTTCAACAAGGTCAGCTAGGTAATGATAAAGCTAACACTATTAAAATGCATAAAATCATTTATAATAAAACATACTAAAAGCACTTTAAAAGCCTGAAAAATGTCCATAAAAGAAAAGTCATTTTTCCCTAAAAAGCATTCAAGAGGTCCCCTAAACTTAATTATATTGTGATTATTCCACTGAACACCTTGAAAGCAATGAAGCTCAGTTAGAGCTGAGAAGAAAAATAAAACAAAGTCAGTTTCGACCTTCAATTTTAGTAAATGTTTAAAAAGTTGCTAAAGGGTTCCCAGCACAGGAGAGGCCAGATTGTTTAAGAATCCTGCGCTAAAGACTCAACATCGTATCCGCAGGTGGCAGTCCCTCCAGTGCTTCCAGTATCATGTTGAGTGAGCAAAGTTGTTCAACTCTGGTTCCCACGGCAGCCGTAAGGGAAGAATTAGATGCCTGCACGCCTGATGCCGATGCCTGTACCTCTGGGGTAGAGCCGATATCCCTTCCAACAGGAGCGGAAGCATCCCTTGGAGGCTCTGGAAATGCTGTCATCAACATGGGAATATGCTGGGGACAACTGCACGTGTGGGCCCGCAAAGACCCCAGTATCGCTTCTATGTCCGGCGGCGTAACCGATGGAAGTGTCAGACACAGGTCCAACACGCAGCCAAATCCGCAGCAGAGGCAACGGAACACAGGCAGGACACAGTCTAGCCAGACCGGTCTGAAAGACAGGAACCAATGCTCACTCAGCTCTCGAAGCCAAGGGGTAGTCAGGTAGAACACCAGGTGCTCACGACAACGTCGATCCAGCAGTGTTCTCTCCATTTCTTGCGGGATTGCGACGTCCATTGCGAAGCAAGAGTATTAAAATCAGGATGCCTGCTACCGAAAGCAGGACCAAAGGAAGCCCTCCAAAAACGTTTCCAAGTACGGAGTGTATGACGGCTGGAATTACTCCGAAGATGGCCTGAAAGGTGGTTAAGAGACCTGATCCAAGTCGCTTTAATAAGCGTACGATCCCACTCGTATCAGACATGTTAAAGATACGATGAACCATTTCTCTAAAATGGATCAGGAAGTTCATACGGACCAGGGTCTGTATCTTTGCTGAAGACCTTGCAACTTGGAGATCAAAAGTCTCTCGGGCTGAAGTTAAGGCCACATTTTGTTGAAACAACATGGCTTTCAGTCTGCCAGCGAATCAAACCGTATACTGGAAACATTCAATGAAGGCCACAGTGGTGCCTCCCTAACTGTGCGAGCCGGGGGAAACAATACCTGCTTACAGCAAACAAAACTGAAGTTTATTGTGACTAGATATGCGATGCCAGGTGCCATTCCACAACAGCCTTGATCATTCAGCACTAAATAACTTCCATTCGAAAGTAATAAAAAAAAAGGATGAATCACGGCAGCTGGGAAGCCTTTCAAGTAGCAAGATAAGTTTGCTTTTGACGCATTACACATTCCATGAAGCAATGAATGAATCAGCATTTCTAGAGCGCGTGGCTACCCGGGGGCATCCCAGCGCTGAAAACAGTCCAATCACGAACTCCGAGCAGTATTTAGGGGAACAAAAAGGTTTTTATGAGTTTTCGAAAGGTCAAATAATTGGTCTCAAGACGAATATGGAGGGGGAGGCGGTTCCACAACCTGGCGATGTTATAGGAAAAGAGACGTCCTCCACTTCGTGATCGTTTGATTTTGGGGACTGCCGCCAGATGTTTACTATCTGACCGCAAGGCCCTATTAGGACGGTAGGGCGAGATGATGGTACGAATAATAGGCAGTCCCTTGGCTGACAGTGCCTTGTGTGCAATGCACAGAGCCTTAAACTGGACTCTCTCCTGGATGGGAAGCCAGTGGAGGGTGGCAATGGCGGGTTTTGCTGATTGGCGACTGGGGATGTTCAGGAGCAGGCGCGCTGCGCAGTTTTGCACAGTCTGCAATTTTTTGGTGGTGAAGCGTGGGGCTCCCAGATAGAGGGAAACCCAGATAGAGAGAAACAGCCAGCTGAGTGTCATCGGCATAGGTGACAATCTGGATATCGAAAGGCTGCACTACCTCTGCCAGGGGGCTCATGTATACATTGAATAGAGTGGGGCTCAGGGACGAACCCTGCGGAACCCCACATCTAAGAGGCATACATTCGGAGGTAATTTCATCGTCAAAAACCTGGAACGACCTGTCCTCCAGAAAGGATCGCATCAACTTAAGAGCCGTCCCAACCACTCCTACCTCCCTAAGTCTCTGAATCAACAGCAAATGGTTGACCGTGTCGAAGGCTGCGCTGAGATCTAGCAGGATAATAGCAGCACAGCCTCCGTCACCTAAAATTTTTCTGGCTTCTTCTACAACTGCCAGAAGGGCGGTCTCCGTACCTTGTTGAGGTCTAAATCCAGTTTGTGAGGGATGGAGACAATTATTACTTTCCAAAAATGAGGAGAGAGCAGAATAAACATGCTTTTTGGCAACTTTGCTGATTCCTGGCAGTAATGATATGGTCTGTAGTTCCCCAACACCTCGGTCCAAATTGTTTTTTTTTAGAAGAGCTTTAACCATTGCTCGTTTCCACGAGGGGGGGGACAAGTCCTGTCAGGAAAGAGGCGTTGATCAAGTCCAGGATAACAGGAGACACAGTATCAAAGACTTGGTTTAAAATAATAGGGGGGACCAAATCTCTAGGGTAGCCAGATTTCAATTGGGTAAGAATCCCTCGCAGAGAGGTCAGGTTCAGAGGAGGAATTTCCGCCAAGGAACATTCTCTACTTTGAGACCCATTATCTGCAGGTAAGGCATTTTGTTGACCTGTGGCCTGGGGAAAAGAAGTGTAAATATCTTTAATCTTATTAAAGAAGAATGTTGCCATTTCGTTGCAGCGGGATAATGTATCATCCGATACAATGGGTGGAGAGGGAGGTTTAAGGAGAGATTTCGCAATGCGAAATATTTCGTGCGGGGAGTTGGAGGCTGATGAAATTCTTTCTTCATAGTAAAGAGCCTGAGCAGATCTGATTTCTTCCTTATACACTTTTATAGCCTCCCTATATTTAGCTTTATTTATTGCAGAGAAGTCTTTCCTCCATCTTCTCTCAAGTCGTTTACAAGATTACTTGGGTTCACGAAGCTTGGGGAGTACCAAGCTGTTCGATTAGCTCCTATCTTGTTGTTAGTCCATTCTTTTGGGAGAACAGTGTCCAAAGAAGATTCAAGCCATTTATCAAACTTATTGTTCGCCGTGATGGGGTTTGAATCAGGTATAGGTCTGGTGTTGTCAAGAATTGACACCCAAGACTCTGTTGGAAGTTTTGACCACTTACGAACCTGTTTTCTGGTTTTCACAGCCGGCAATATGGCGGCCTGGGGGGCCCAGGTAAATGGAATCAGGAGATGGTCTGACCAGGGAACCGGGAGAGGGTTCCCGACCAGAAGGTTTTCAATATTTGAAAAAATAGGGTTGAGTAAATGGCCTTTAGAATGAGTGGGACCTCTCACTTTTTGCATGAGTTGAAAAGCCCCTAGTCCATCAATCAGCTCACATGTGGCAGGCAACGAAATGTCATCAAAATGAATGTTAAAATCCCCTAATAGGGTAAAGTTGGAGAGAGGGCTCGCTAGGTTGGCTGTTATGTCAGGTAGATCATTACAGAATTGGCCAAGGGCCCCTGGGGGACGATATATTAAAATCCCAGAAAAAGTACAAACATGGGATAGGCCGATTGTAAAAGAGGGACTCTCACAATCCGGTAAGGGGCTTGCTGTGATGCGGCAGTTAAGTTCAGTTTTATAAATATTTGCTGTACCGCCTCCTCTGCTTAGCTCTCGATCAAGCCTCTGAATAGCGTACCCAGATGGGAGCGCTTGCACAATAGTGGACTCGGCCTCACTATTCAACCATGTTTCTGTTAAAAATGGAACGTCAGGGCCATCTTCTTCCAGCAATAGCCGAATTTCTATAAAATGCTTAGGGAGCGATCGGCAATTAAGTAAAAACATTTTAAAAACAGTCCGAGAGGATATAACCATGGGAGCTTTAATAGTGGGACATAGCTTAAAAGAACAGTGAGGGCAATGACTAAAATTGCTATCAGGCAAAATTAGATGAGCACACTTACTCCTAGTTGCCCCTCTAAAAAGGTGAAGCTGGTCTGCAGTGTAAGAATACCTTTCCCTTGTAAAACCCGCAGGGGTTATGGCCCCTGGGCCCGGTTGGGCGCGGACGGGCGCAGACGGGCTTGCCTTAGACGCGCCTTCGGCGCGCCAGTGGCGCACCCGCTGCGCGGACACGTCATCCGCCCCTTTTCTAGTCGGGCGTGCGCGTCAGCGTCAATGTCTAGAATGCTGACCTGAGCGGAAAAGCCCGTCGACTGTCCGTGCAACCCCCCGGAGCTATAACACAGCTCCCTAACAGTGCAAAGTAAAGTGCAAATCAGAGCAAGTTTAAAAACTTTTCAAATCAGCACACAAGCTTCATTTAAAAATGAGGAACTCTCTAAATGAAACACTGCTCGTGTTCCGTGAAGGCACCGCGGCTGCGTCATCCGCCCCTTTTCTAGTCGGGCGTGCGCGTCAGCGAGCTTGTCAGCGTCAATGTCTAGAATGCTGACCTGAGCGGAAAAGCCTGTCTACTGTCCATGCAACCCCCCCGGAGCTATAACACAGCTCCCTAACAGTGCAAAGTAAAGTGCAAATCAGAGCAGGTTTAAAAACTTTTAAAATCAACACACAAGCTTCATTTAAAAATGAGGAACTCTCTAAATGAAACACTGCTCGTGTTCCGTGAAGGCACCGCAGCGCGGTCGTGTCATCTGAGAACAACCCGGGGCTATTCCGATACCCTTGGGGCAGTCTACAGAATTGGCGTTGAGAGCCTAGCACAGAAAATGCTGTCAAATGTCTGCTTTCAGGCGCTATATTTTGGCAGAAGAATCCATTTGAGAAATTTAGGGTTGTTTTGTAATCCTTCCGCACAATGTTATACATTAATGTGGCACTGTGTGCATTTTGTACTGCTAATTTTTTTGTGCATGTGTTCAAATGCCTGTAGTCGAAAACTAGACGGTATGAATTGTCGGGTTTCATTACAGGAAACAAAGGATTATTCTTGGAAGTGGTCCAATTCTCAATCACACCTTGGTATTCAAGTTGATCTGAGATCTCCCTGACTTTTTTCTTTGCATCATGTTTTATTGGGTACTGCCTCTGTGGTGTAGGAGTAGTTTTAACTGGGATTTCATGTTGAGGTGACTCAGCATCCCAGCCTACATGATTGCGGTAAGGTGTGGGAGCTAGCGCTAATGCCCACTCCTGCGAGTATGAATGTTTTAGTGACTCTGGAATGAGGTCGGGGAAAGCTTGTAAATTACATCTTCCTCCTTGGGCACTCCATGATGAACTCAGGCGGCCAATTTTTTTCACCCAAAAGAATATTGTAACCATATGTCAGGTTCTCCCAAAAGAGACCATTAACTTTTTTGGGTATGTCCCCCTCTATTTGGAGCATAATTTCGTATAACTGTTGTGGGACACTTACCGTCGTATCCGGTGTTTTCACAGTGATATGTTCATTCTTCGCTGCTGTCACCAGAAATTCCTAAAGGTTCTGGCAAGCTATTGTCACTTCTGCTGCACTGTCTAGCATTGTCAGAGCCCATTCCCCGTTCAGTGATAGAGTCCTCAGTAGTCTGGGCATTTCTTATTTTAAGGCCAGCTACCTTCTTCTTTTTAAATTGAGGTTTACTTTTGGGTTTATCTTTTGCTTTGATAATGTAGTCTGAAGTGCGATGTGTGTCTCTTGGCTTTGCTAACTCCTCTAATCTGCATTCTGACCGTCCTACGCTCTCCAAGTTTTTTGATGAACTCTAAAAGGAATGAGAGGAACGTGTATCAGTATCCTGATACCTTCAGGTTTTTTAATATTATCACGGTTTCTAAGATTATATTTTCTATCAGAGGGCTCCTTTTGAGGAGACCCACCCCGTGATTGTGATGCAGTCTGCTTATTATTCTTTGATTGTTTGTTATTCCATTTCATTTTAGAAGATTCAGTGCTTGCTTCGAGTTATCCTTTTCGGAATTACTTGCTACTTGTAGGTTCAGAGGTCTAGCTCTCAAGTTATCTCTACCAAACTAAGCATAGGTTACTTCAATATTTGTAGGTAGTTCTCGCTCCTGCTGTGCAGGAGTGACTTCCCTCAGGCGTTGGCGCATAGCTACCGCTGCTGCCTCCCCTTTTATGTTAGCTAACATATCTTTTGATACCTGGGCAAAATTACCTATCAATTTCATCCCTCAGCCCGGGAAACAACCATTACAACGCAGTCATTACAACGCACTACCTTTACAACGCAGTGATTACAACGCAACTGCATATACATCGCATGCAATTACAATGCAGGCATTACATCGCATGTCACTACAACGCATGCCATTACAACGCATACCATTACAACGCATGCCATTACAACGCATTATAAGGTAAGTGATGGATTTTCTTTAAGTTTTAGGGTGGGTATGGTCGGGTAAAGTCGTGCCAAAGGCAAGCCCGTCTGCGCCCGTCCACGCCTGGACGTCGCCAGGAGCCAGGAACCCTGGACCTTTTGAGGTAAAAAATAAGACCACTCAGCGCTTCCACTACTCAGCAGATACCTTACACCTACTGAGAGCACAGAATAAGGCTAGCACACCATTACAGCTTATATGCACTAACCGGTATTCCCATACCCTAGAGGGCCCGGTGGCCTGTTATAATTGCCATTTCCAAAGTAACCAGGATAAGGGGATATCCCTGGGAAGAGTACCCAGCCCCTCTCCAACCAAATATGGCCTAAATAGTTTTCTTTGTAATGTAAGGTCATTGGCCAAGCACGCAACCGAGATATGGGATGTAA
Source organism: Calotriton arnoldi (assembly GCA_963921515.1). NCBI lineage: Eukaryota > Metazoa > Chordata > Amphibia > Caudata > Salamandridae > Calotriton > Calotriton arnoldi. Next base: position 82,721 of record CAWUFW010022121.1, on the reverse strand, counting down.
TCACCTCCCAGTCTCCTGATATTTGTTTCTTGACAGAGACATGGCTAAGCCCCTCCAACCGTCCAACTATCGCGCTAGCTATCCCAGATAATTATAAGCTAATCCATCTCGATAGAGGGGAAAAAATAGGCGGAGGTATTACTATAGCTTTTAAAAATACAATCAATGTTACATCATTTACAACCTCCATCATCAACTCTATGGAGTTAGGTATTTTCAAGATAAGAGTATCCGCAATGGATAGCTGGAATGGAGCACTGATTTATCACCCCCCTGGGCCTAAGGCCAATTTCAGTCAGCAATTAGTAGAACAGATAGCCACGCATATTCTAGCTTCAAACAAATTTCTCCTCCTATGCGGCTTTAATTTCCATGGGGAAGAACATACCAACTTGGAAGTTATGAAGCTACTAACAGACCTAGAAACATTAGGCCTCTCTCAAAGAGTCTGTGGCCCCACGCATATAGCTGGTCACTCACTTGGTCTAATTTTTTCCAACATAGAACAATTGGACTGTAAGATACCTTTCCCCCTTACATGGACTGACCATTTTTTAATCACTTTTGATGTACAGTCCCCTCACTCCCCGAGGACAACTAAGAACAGCAGACCGCGATGCGATGCCCATAGACTTTGGCATAAACTTACTCCTGAAGCCTTCCACAAAGTTTTCCTTCCTAAGCCACCAAATGATAACACCGACGTTTCAGAATTGCTAAAATCTTTCAACTCTGCCCTAATGGCGGTGCTGGACGCAACCGTTCCCTACAAAAATTACGGTTCCACATATCACCAATCCTCAGCCTTGTGATTCACGCCAAAGCTAAAACTAGAAAAAACTAAGTGCAAGAACTTAGAGAGGCGTTGGCGCAGAACGAAAGAGCCTTAAGATAAGGACCGGTATAAACAAGCGCTATCTTGCTACCACCATAATATCAAATCTGCTAGGCGGAGCTTTATCATTAACCAAATTGAACTAGCTGACAATTCCCCCAAAGTCCTTTTTAACATAGTACATGATTTTATCTCCCCACAAGCGTGCATTCAGATTTCCTCGGAATCCCAGGACCTCTGTGACTCGTTGGCCAATTTTTCTCCAGGAGAAAATTTCTCACATTTATTCAAAATTCCATACTGCCCCCTTTCAGGACATAGAGACCACCATCTCCAAAGAACAGCAGTCAAAAGAAACCCTCCATACACTAGACAATTTTCAGCCTATCACTTCAGAAGAAATACATAGTTCCCTGGGTTCAGCAAAGTCTGGGTCTCCCCGGGATCTCTGCCCTCCTAAAATAATGTCCCTGCTAGCTACTTGCTGCACCCCGGTGATCCAATAGATGTTTAATTGCTCAATTAATACAAGCATTATTCCGCCAGAGTGGAAGCCAGCATGTGTACGGCCCATATTAAAAAAAACTACTCTAGATCAAAAATCTCTCTGCAATTATCACCCAATATCCTTGATACCTTTACTGGGCAAACAGCTCGAAGGCCTAATAAACAAACAGTTGGGATCTTATCTTGAACGCAACCATATCCTTGATACCTCACAATCTGGCTTTCGCCCAGGGTACAGCACAGAGACGGCGCTTCTGGCTGTGACCGATTCTCTGAGACTGGGGGTGGATGCAGGGAACCCAGTGATACTGGTGTTACTAGACCTCTCCTCAGCCTTTGATACCATCTCCCATTCAAGGCTTTTGGAAAGGCTGAAAGCGATTGGTATACAGGGCCTGGCACTCAAATGGCTTCAGCATTTCCTGACAGACAGACAGCAAACTGTCATTCTGGGCCCGTATTCCTCACGTAAACTGACCTTAGATAAGGGTGTTCTGCAGGGCTCATGTCTGAACCTCACTTCCCAGCCTTTCCTTCTAGACCGGCTCGCATCCTTCGGCATTTCCCATACAGTCCTGGTCTGGCTAAAGAACTTCTTGCAAAACCGCAGACAAGTCATCACACTAGGCCAATACAAATCAGAAGAAAAACCTTTGCTCTCCGGTGTCCCTCAGGGGTCTAGTCTTAGCCCAACACTTCTCAATGCCTATATGGGCCCATTAATAACCCTGATATCGTCCTTCAACATAGAGACCATTTCATATGCCCGACGATACCCAGTTAATCCTGGTTTTGGACAATAACACCACACAGGCGGAAGAAAACCTACGCCTATGTCTTACCGCTACTTTTAATTGGATGAAAACTAACCATCTAAAGTGTAATTCCGACAAAACGGAAATTCTACCATTAGGGCAAGAGAACACTTTCTCTCCTAAGACCTGGTGGCCAGACGACACTACCCCCCCATCTAACACTGTGAAAGTGGTCAGAAACCTGGGAATTAAATTTGACGACACCCTTTCCTTCAAACAGCAAGCACTGACAGTTGCTGGCACTTGCTTCCATATCATAAAAACACTGAAAAAATTCTTTGATCTGCTTCCCATCTCAGCCAGACTGATCTGATCTGCATCAGCGCCGAGATGCCCCCGGGTGCGTTGTGCGCTATAGCAAATAGATTTAACATAACATACATTAGGGTGACATATCCCCAACATATTCAGCAAAAGCAACACCGCTGCCCCCCTAAACCACATGAAACACACATTGAAAAGAAACGAATAACAAGTTACTTGTAATTTTATTTTTTACAAAAAAAAAATCAAACCACAACAAGACAATTGGCTGCAAATAATACATTATAAATGCAGAAATAACTGTTCCAAAGGAGTCTGGGTAACTCACGGTACAAAGATACGTAATACAAACATTTTTAAAAAAAAGGTGTGTGTTTCGTACATAGGAGGTAATGAAACATATAGATGCCTGTATAATGTCTATTCATTGTGATTTAATACAGCTGTATGCCTTACTAATTAACAAAATCTGTTTGCTTAGCAGGTGTCGATGGCATTTCAGCCCATAATTACTCAAGGGTCATCATCAGGACTAACAACATTTAACAAGCAGAGCAGTATTTCTGAAAGACAGAACAATTGAAAGAAAATTTCCGCAATTGGTATGCCAATATTAAAAATCAGTGGGCCAAGTCTGGAAGATGTATACACATTGGTGTGCCTATCTATAGAACACCTTGCAGAAAAATGCATTACCCCCGCACTGGGCCCACGCCAAACTGCAGATGCGTATCATGCCTCACATGCATCTCAATACATTTTGCCAAACATGTATCTTGTTTCCTGTGGTAGGTGTTGGCAGCAGTTTTATTCTGTTAACATGTATGAAATATTTGCATCATAATTTGTATATGTATTACAGTATGCCAGCCATAAATTAATATGACAGGGCCATCAATCAACGTCATGGGGGTCATAAATCATTTTTAACAAGCTCATAAATTATAAACATGACAGGCCATTAATCCATCCATTTACCAGGCCATAAATCATCTTGACAGGCTCGTAAATCATGTGACAGGTCATAACTCACAACGGCTGACAAATCATAAATAATTTCTGACACATTGCAATCACGTTCTGTTATCTTCTTGCCATACTTGAGACACCTCTTAGTTTGTTCATGCCATCATACATGGCGTTTTTTGGGGACATGTTGTTTTTAACGTCGACTGCCTAGGGGGTAGCCTCTTACTGAAATTAGCCCCCAACTCGCTACCTTGTTTGTCCATTTTGTGCCCTGTCATCTGACGGGTCTGGGCTGCAAGTGCCGTCTTCGCTTACTCCCCCCTTTTGGCCTACTCACTCTGTCGTAAGGTATCCCAGGGTAAGTGGCCTTCCTCCTGCAAACCGCCCTGCCGGTGTCCCTCCTTAACCAACAAATGTAGCCCTTCTTAATCGCTTCGCCTGCCATCCAGCACTGTGACAGTGCTGCTGCTGCTCAGTGTTGGTGGCTGGGTCTCGAACGTCGCTCTGCGTGCTGCCCCAGCTTCCGAAAGTAACTTGTGCTGGGCAGCTGCGTGCTTATAACCCCCATTGTCCCTTTCTAGCATCCGGCGGCATCCACAGGCCAACTATTGGCCAGGTATCTCTGCGCCACCTTTGGCACTCAAACTTGCCTGGGGGGGAGGGAGCGGAGATATTCCCCCCTTAGTTGTTGGGTGTGCTGTGGCAGCCCAAACCTGATTTCCGGGTCCCCGGCGGTCATTTTGGTGCCGGGCCATGAGGCCCCTTTGGGGGCAGCCTCTGCTATAACCCCCGCACTGGGCCCACTGGGCCCACTCCAAACTGAAGATGCGTATCATTCCTCACTTACATCTCAATAAATTTTGCCAAACACGTGTCTTGTTTCACATGTATGAAATATTTGCATCATAATTTTTATATGCATTACAGTACACCAGCCATAAATCAATATGAAAAGGCCATCTTTCAACGTCATGGGGGTCATTAACGACTTTTGACAAGCTCATAAATCATAAACGTGTCAGGTCATTAGTCCTTCCATTTACCAGGTCACAAAACATTTTGACAGGCTTTTAAATCATGTGACAGGTCATAAATCACAACGGCTGTCAAGTCATAAATAATTTCTGACATATTGCAATCACATTCGGTTATATGCTTTCCGTACTTGTGACACCTCTTAGTTTGTTCAGGCCATCAAACATGCCGTTTTATGAGGGTATTCAGTTTCCTGCTGGTTTTTACCCCAACTGCATAGGAGGGGGTAGCCTATTACTGGAGTTAGGCCCCAACTCTCTATCTTGTTTGTCCATTTTGTGCCCTGCTGTGCGGCGGGTCTGGGCTGCAAGTGCCGTCTGAACTTACTCCCCCTTTCGGCCTACTCACTCTGCCGTAAGGCATCTCAGGTTAGTGGCCTTCCTCCAGCATACCGCCCTGCCGGTGTGTCTCCTTAACCAACAAATGTACCTCCTTCTTAACTGGCATGCAGCATTGGAGGCTTCTGTCTCCAGGCATGCGCTGCCCCAGCTTCCGAAAGTAACTTGTGCTGGGCAACAGCATGCTTATAACCTCCATTGTCCCTTTCTAGCATCCGAGGTCCTCCCCCCATTGGGGTGGGGTTCAAAATAATCACTTGGCCACCTATTGGTCAGGTATCTTTGTGCCACCTTTGGTGCACAACCTTGTCTGGGAGGGAGGGAGCGGGGGGACTCCCCTTTGGTGTTGGGCACACTGTGGCGGCCCAATAAAGATTTCCGGGTCCCCGGTGTACGTTATGGCACCGGCCCGTGTGCCCCCCTTTGGGGGCAGCCTCTGCTAAAAACTGGGGAGTGAGATAACAGATGCAGTCCCAATCCTTCAACGTAAAAAGGACTGCTGCAAGTAACGCAGTGCTTCTCTGCATCTACAAAATTTGCAATTACGTAAATGGGGTGATAAATAATGATGTGTAAATGGAAAGTAAAATTTACAAAATGGCAAAGTGCAGCAAGGTCTGAGTGGACACCACATTGCATGGGCAAATGCATATATTAGAGGAGCGAAACTGGCCTTGTGGCAAGCATAATACCTATCTAACAGAACTCCCGCTAAAGCAGGTCAATAACATACTCTCTGTGGACTCCAGGACCAAATTCAAATAAGGTGCTAGCCCCAAAGAACTTTGTACAAGATAGTATTCCCTAACAGAAGGCTTCCTCAACTCTCTCCCCTCAATTTGTGCCCTTCCATCAGATAAAACAAAAGATCCCAGATCTACCCTTTATCCTTCTTGAGTATGGCAGATTGGATCTCAAAAGTGGATGGGCAACCAACTGGTATATCCCTGATGTATTTAAGCCTTGGAATTCTATTTCCATAGGTACAAGTAAGGCAGTCTAAGATAATGGCTCTATTTAGACTAGCCTGCTCATTACACCAGCTTAAGCCTTCCAACTGCAAGAGAGCAAGGTTGATCAAGTCGTCAACATAATCCATATTCAATACTTGGTGGATGACAAAGTGTGAGGTTGCCAGGGTGGACAGACTCTATTTTTCTCAGTTTGGATACAATCCACATCCCTGTAGCCCCATACCCCGCTCCATACAATAAAATAGGAATACATTTCCTTTAGTAGATCTCAGTTCCCTTTAGAGAAAATGAGGGAGAAAATTGTACCAACTGCTTGTAGAAATCGATTTTTCTTGTTGATAACACATCGTGCCCAATTGGAAGAGCTGTCAAACACTAAACGTAGGTAAAGAAACTGACTCGCTCTCTCAATACATCTATAATTGATACTCATACTGTGAGTTTTAACATTTTTAGCGCCACATACCATAATAAAGATTTTTGACAGGTTAATTTCCAAGTCGAGCTCTTTCATAAAAGAGACAAAGGTAGTGAGCAATGAGTTAAGACCATTGGCCTTCCTGGCAAGCAACATCACTTCATCTGCATACAAAAGCGCTGGAATGGGTTTTTATATTTACTCCCAGAATGTCTGACCCCAGCTTTACAAGGGCAGATTCTAGGCCATTTACATAGAGCAGAAATAAAATGCGTACCAGCACGCGGCCCTGTCAGACACCCTGCTTAACCAAGGAGGTGAGCAGTACACTCACCTCCTTCCCCATATCTCACAGAGGCAACCAGGTACAGGTATCGGGATCTGAGGAATGTTACTAAGCACCCTTCCAGACCCATGGCAGTTAGAATATCTTACAATTTTGATCTGTTTACACAGTCAAAAGCACTGGATAGGTCCTTAAATGCTAAATTTAGGGAGCTACATTTAGCAAACGTATATTTGAACACTAACAGGTGCAGATTTAGGGGCTGATTATGAGTTAGGCAGTCCTCCTGTAAGACTGCCACTGCTGCGCTCACATGAGGACCACCAAGCTCGTGGGGCACCCGCTTGCCCAATTCCGAGTTGAATTCAGGGCGCGTAGGTGTCGTGGCGGCGATGTCATGGCACGGACTGTTAGACTCATAGGAGAGCCTAGCATGCTCCTATAGCTTTCCTATCTCTGGGATACACTTTAACTTTCTTCTAAGGTGGTTATTTGCTTCTCTACAATCCTTGTCGAAGTAGGACTTATTATGTAAAGCCCTAACACAAAGAGTTAGCTCCCCAAAGCTACCCAAGACTACAACTGGGTCATTTTCCTCTAAGAGGCAGAAGTTAATCAGGCCCTCTCAACCAACCATAGTTTTATGCAAAATTAGCAACATATTAGCCGAGTACCAAACTCCTCTGCACCCAGATTCTTTCGTGGTAATTGGCTGCTTATGGCCTGCTACTGGCTTTGGCCCCTTCTTGGGTATTCTCGTTAAATTAGATATGTGATTATGATCGCTATGTATGCTAGGAAGGACTTTTTTATTAGAAACATAAGTGTGCATGCTTCTAGACCCAAAATATAATCAATTATATAGCTAGGCCACCTACCCGTATATGTCAGGACCTCATGCAGCGTCGAGTCATTCATGATGCTTTCTAGTTCGTGTAACGCTAAATAAGATGATAAAAGGCTTCCCCTAGAATCCATATTAACATCAGAACTGAGCTCACGCTGAGAGGGGGAAAATATAGAAAATGACAAAGGGGCAAAACACCTATTTTAGCATTAAAATCACCAGCCAATAAGAGGTTAAATTTAGGCCTGGGTGTGAAATTCCCACTCCGTGCTCCACGTAACGTGCAGAGTTCCGAAAAACTCAGTGGAGAAGAGTGGAGTTATTTCCTCACTCACACTTACCAATGTTAAGTTTGTGAGCAACAACAACGAAAATCTTTCTCCAGACCATCTCTCAGCGAGATTTCCCAATGCGGTTGGTCGCAGATAGTCACTACCGCTTGCGTTGAGAAACCTTCCGTTCGCTTTGATGAAGCTGTCACTCAGGTAGAACATCTATTTAAGCAGCATAAAGAAGCAGCCCCCTCTTGCGCAGCATGTGGTGCCATTCACACTGATTTTACAGCGCAAGACAAACAGCTGACGGTACGCAAATAATCAGAGCAAACGGTGCAACGTAATGCACTCCGCCGCTTGCGGAACTCTGCGTAGCACAGCAGAGGTTTTTGGTCACTTCTGCCCAGGCCTAGTTGAATGGCGTACCCAAGCACAGGTTCCTGTTGGCTACTTTCTCTATAAATTCAAATAAACAACAATAAATTTAATGATCCTTGACTGAAAAATAATTTTTATAAAAATGAATTAAGAACAAACCAAAACTTTATCCCCACCTCAAGTCAAAGGCCTGCATTTTATCACACTCAGCTGAGAACATCTCCATATTACAATCAATGGCAACAGTAAATGAGACAGTAAAACCTCTTGTAGCCCAGCTAAAGCCTGAAGAGGAGGCTGGCAGTTCGGGCTGGACTGTTCCCATGAGGCACAGGGTCAAGACTGATTTGCATGTAGCTGTGTCTGGACTGGGGTGGCGAAGTGAGCTAAAGAACGATGATGGATTCAACCCAGATCTGTGACTGGGGGTGAGTGTCTGAAAAGTTTCAGCGCTCTGACCATCATCTCCTTGTGTTTGCTTTGTTCGCCCTAAAATGGCAGGGTATGCCCAGACGTGGGTCCCTTGCTCACTTTGCCACTGGATTCAAGCTAGCCTGGCTGATGAGGGCTGTTCGCCCGAAACCGGTCCCAGGATGCTTGTTTCCGGTCCAGGGAAGACATGGCTTGGCAGTCGGGCTGGACTGTTCCCATGAGGTGCAGGGTCAAGACTGATTTGCATATAGCTGTGTCTGGACTGGGGTGGCGAAGTGAGCTAAAGAACGATGATGGATTCAACCCAGATCTGTGACTGGGGTGAGTGTCTGAAAAGTTTCAGCGCTCCGTCCATCATCTCCTTGTGTTTGCTTTGTTCGCCCTAAGTTGGCAGGGTATGCCCAGACATGGGTCCCTTGCTCACTTTGCCACTAGATTCAAGCTAGCCTGGCTGATCAGGGCTGTTAGCCTGAAACCGGTCCCAGGATGCTTGTTTCCGGTCCAGGGAAGACATGGCTTGGCAGTTCGGGCTGGACTGTTCCCATGAGGCACAGGGTCAAGACTGATTTGCATATAGCTGTGTCTGGACTGGGGTGGCTAAGTGAGCTAAAGAACGATGATGGATTCAACCCAGATCTGTGACTGGGGGTGAGTGTCTGAAAAGTTTCAGCGCTCCGTCCATCATCTCCTTGTGTTTGCTTTGTTCGCCCTAAGGTGGCAGGGTATGCCCAGACGTGGGTCCCTTGCTCACTTTACCACTGGACTCAAGCTAGCCTGGCTGATGAGGGCTGTAAGCCCGAAACCGGTCCCAGGATGCTTGTTTCCGGTCCAGGGAAGACATGGCTTGGCAGTTCAGGCTGGACTGTTCCCATGAGGCACAGGGTCAAGACTGATATGCATATAGCTGTGTCTGAACTGGGGTGGTGAAGTGAGCTAAAGAACGATGATGGATTCAACCCAGATCTGTGACTTGGGGTGAGTGTCTGAAAAGTTTCAGCACTCCGTCCATCATCTCCTTGTGTTTGCTTTGTTCGCCCTAAGTTGGCAGGTTATGCCCAGACGTGGGTCCCTTGCTCACTTTGCCACTGGATTCAAGCTAGCCTGGCTGATGAGGGCTGTTAGCCCGAAACCGGTCCCAGGATGCTTGTTTCCGGTCCAGGGAAGACAGGGCTCGGCAGCTCGGGCTGGACTGTTCCCATGAGGCACAGGGTCAAGACTGATTTGCATATAGCTGTGTCTGGACAGGGGTGGCGAAGTGAGCTAAAGAACGATGATGGATTCAAGCCAGATCTGTGACTGGGGGTGAGTGTCTGAAAAGTTCAGCGCTCCGTCCATCATCTCCTTGTGTTCGCTTTGTTCACCCTAAGTTGGCAGGTTATGCCCAGACGTGGGTCCCTTGCTCACTTTGCAACTGGATTCAAGCTAGCCTGGCTGATGAGGGCTATTAGCCCAAAACCGGTCCCAGGATGCTTGTTTCCGGTCCAGGGAAGACATTGCTTGGCAGTTCGGGCTGGACTGTTCCCATGAAGCACAGGGTCACGACTGATTTGCATATAGCTGTGTCTGGACTGGGGTGGCAAAGTGAGCTAAAGAACGATGATGGATTAAACCCAGATCTGTGACTGGGGGTGAGTGTCTGAAAAGTTTCAGCGCTCCGTCCATCATCTCCTAGTGTTTGCTTTGTTCGCCCTAAGTTGGCAGGGTATGCCCAGACGTGGGTCCCTTGCTCACTTTGCCACTGTATTCAAGCTAGCCTGGCTGATGAGGGCTGTTAGCCCGAAACTGGTCCCAGGATGCTTGTTTCCGGTCCAGGGAAGACATGGCTTGGCAGTTCGGGCTGGACTGTTCCCATGAGGCACACGGTCAAGACTGATTTACATATAGCTGTGTCTGGACTGGGGTGGCGAAGTGAGCTAAAGAACGATGATGGATTCAACCCAGATCTGTGACTGGGGGTGAGTGTCTGAAAAGTTTCAGCGCTCCGTCCATCATCTCCTTGTGTTTACTGGCATATTATAACATGTATATTCATCAAACAAAATGTTATCCTGCACCTATGTCTCTTGTAACAATACAATAGCATGCTTGGTAATGAATATGGCCCAATCTTTGATCTGAAGTTTGGAGGCTAATCCTGCAATGTTCCAGCTTAACAACTTCAAATTGAGACTGGGAGGAAAGGCCCACGCAGCCATCTGCTTTAGTGCTAGAGACACCAGAAGAGGGGGAGAAAGATTACCTTGCTGGCTTCCCTCATACCTATGACAAAAACAGATACAGTCTTGTAGAGATCGACTTCAGCAGACAGAGCCATGATTCTGTCTTGCCCCACAAATAACTCTGGGCTATCTGGGGTGGCAGATTGTAAAGTATTATTAATAGAAACATGATGTGAACTGTCAATCTCAAGAGGAACAAGTGGGATCAATTCATTGTTACTGTCATGCTCCTTGCCACATTGTTAGTCATTTTCCTCCAGACCAGACAGGCCAAAACCTTGTATGCAGATAGGAATTGACCAGCATGATACAGTAGTCGAATTGGGCCATGTTGTGGAACATGGGAGGGCGAAGAAGGGTCCAAATGTCTGTAGAAGAAACCAGGGGGTAACACATTTATGGGGCGGGGCTTTAGTGCTCTTGCCCTGAATTGGGACATCATTTCACCCACCACTTTGGGCTGCCTAAAATTGACAATTATCAATTACCTTCGAACTTCCTAGGGCCCACTCCTCGAACCCTGTGTACACAAATATTTAAATATAAATTACATGTAACTATGGAATGGAGCCAATGGGTCACCTTATTGTTTAGCTGGTATGGAGATTCTATCATTCCAGGGGCCAAACTGGGAACTTTGGCCAATATTGCGACATATGGGCAAGAATCAGCGGGTAAATGAATCACTGGGCGGTGTTCGGTTTGGGTCTGATTAGCAGTTGTGGTCAAACAACTGTGTTCGACGGTAGGATACTATCCTTCCTGTGTCTAATAGTACCAGAGGTATGTCCATAGGGCTTGGACTCAGAGCCACTAACATTAGCATCCGTGGAGGAAGTCTCTGTAGCTGGAGGATATGGGTTAGGGTTGTCACAAGCCCCTCTCTGTAGCTGTTCTAACTAGTTTCAATTGCAACTAGTCAATCCATAACTGGGCACAATTTTGCCTCCAGAAGGGTACTAAGCCTTTTGCTTAGAGTGTTCCAAAAAGCAGTATCAGATGCAATCACACGGAGGGTCGTCATCGCCTGGGTGGGAGTCATTTGACTGTCTGGCTAACATGGTCTAGACTTCCAGGCTCATTTTCTTTGCTAAGCTGTAGGGCCAACTCTGGGGGATCTCTGGCCGGTTTCTGTGTTAGTGGATTCCTCCCATGCTACTACTGGAGCATCCACTAGGTGTATCCTGGCCATCAATAGAGGTCTCTCCCTTTATTTGAGGACCCGGGGGAGAGTTCGAATCTTCAGCAGAGAGTGAGAGCCGGCACTCGGCCAGTTCGATCTCCTTTGAGATTACCCCTATACCACACGCTAAAAAGCTGTCAATAGTTGTATAGCCATGGGCCTGGGTTTGGGCAGTGGTAGTTTTCTGTTTCCCCAATACTGTGTGCTGGCCAAATTCCAGTGTGACAGGTGCCTCACTCATTTGTAAATGCTATACTGGTTTGTCAGCTGCAGGAAACAAGTGAATGGACCAAGCTACAGGATGCACAATACCTGAAGAGGGGGAGTCCGGATTCTAAGGATGCAGAAAAACATAAGCCAAAGTGGGTGGCCCCGCCCAGCCTCTTCCTGATGATGACCTGCAAAGACAGGCCCACCCTTGTCCTGGTCTTTGCCCGTGCATGGCCTAGGCACGTCCCCCGCGGCAGGAGTCCAGGGCACCCTTTGTGTACCGAAGCAAACACAGTACCGTCTCCTGGCTGCTCCCAACACAGCTTTTGCCGTATCAATATGTTATGTTATATTGTTCTGTTATGTTACTTGCTTTATGATGATTAAGTGTAAGTATGTGTTCTTTTGGAAATGTAATGTTTTTTGCGGGTGGGTTTTCCGTTTTACTTTACACGCCCTTTTCGTCCAAATGTGTCCTGTGGGCATTTGGATTTACCATTTAAAAAAATATATATTGTAAAATATGTGATTGTTATTTATTAATGTGCATTTAATAAGTTGTAATTATTTTACGTAACAGATTGTGTTTGTTCTTTGAGCTTTTTGGTGGGTGAGGTTTAGATTTTTAATATAAATAATGTATATATTATTTTATCATAACAGTCATATTTAAGATTGGAGTTTTATTTAATACTATGACTGATGTAAGAAAAAATTATGCTTATTATTTATATCAATCAATCAAAATACTTAATTTGGCTCTATTGAGCCATAAAGGCCACATCAGAAGCAACAAATACAATATAATACACAATTAAAAATGACTAAAATCGAGCATAAAAAAATATACAGGAAAACTCGCAGTATTTGGATCGTATCTTCAGAGCACTTAAAATATAATTTAAGACAGCATAGAGAACAGTTTTGTTTCACAAACATGGAAATTTAATATGGAAGTTTTATTTAATATTATGAGTGACGTAAGAAAATGTTATGCTTATTATTTATATAAAAATGATTTGTCATGTTAATTGAGATTATGTCATAGTTTTTTGGGTGTTTGTTTAGGCTAGTATGTATTGGCAATTATTGCTGAGTAACCTACTCCTTTCCTGTTTATGAAGAGTTTGATTTTAAATTGCAGCACGTCGTACAACACATTAATTTGTTTGCTAAGTTTCGTTGAAATTTGAGTTACAGATTGCTCCATTTGTAGTTGTTGGTAGCGTTGATCTTTTTGTAATACTTCTATAAATTTATACAGTGCAGGTTGGGTTCTGCCTAGTGTGGATTGGAAGGCATTGTGCCAGCCTTTCACTGCATTGTTTGCGTTGGCTTCCTGCGCCAAGATGCAGTCATAGACATTCCACCATGGTATTTGGAATTTGGGTTGACGTCTGTGTCCATAGCGATGCAGTCTGCCAAACCAAGTGTCTTTGAAATAATCCATTAGGGGGCTTAGTTTGTGTTCATTTTGTTGGTAAAAAGGGTTTTCTATTAGTAAATCGTAGTGGTTAACTACTTCAGTGACAGAGACATAGGATAGTGCTATCATATTATTTATTTCAAAGGCAAATTCACTGTTTGTAGCATATTCTACACTTTGGGCCCTATTATGTGTACGGCGGTCAATAGGACCGCCGTTCACACAGTGGCGGTCTGACCATCGCCACACAGAGGGCTCACCTGCAGTATTCCGAGTGTGGCAGTCGGACCGCCACAGGACCGCTGTGACCGCCTTGGATCCAGGATCCCGTGGCGGTCGTGCTGTGGTCAGAGGCAGGAATATGCTGGCAGTGCTGAAGCAGCACTGCCAAGCATATTCCGAGTTGCCTCTCCGCCGCCCTTTTCATGGCGTTAAGCCTGACATGAAAAGGGTGGTGAATAGGCAACTAAGGAATTGCACCCCCTTTCCTGAATGGCATGGCATGCATGCAGTGCAGGAATGCACAGCTGGCACTCTGAGGGCTGCAGTCTGCATGTTAGGCTCTTCTATGAGCCTAACAGACGCTGCCATCTGACTGCCGCAGCACCGCCCGCCAGACCAGGATTTGAATCCTAATCCGGTGGGCGGGCAGGCACACCACAGCTTTGGCCATCCTCCAGCAGACGGCACGGTCGTGGCGTGCTGGAGGACCACCAAAGTCGTAATGAGGCCTTTAGTGCAGATTATTGGAAGTGTCTCCATATGCTTTGATTAGGATGGAAGCAACAGCCTTGTATGGCAGTGTGGGGGTATATTTTTTAAATAGTTTGAATTATGGCTTGTTCAAAGTCTATGATTATTTTTTGTAGGTAGTAATTATTTGTTTTATGTTTAATGTGGTTTAAGAGTTCGTAGTTATGCTACTTTGTTTATTTTGTAGTAGGGCATATATAAAAGGGATATTTGTGTTTTGATATTTACCATGCATGATATATTTCTGAGTGAATGGTTTGGTACATATTTTGAAGGTCCCATCCATCATCCAGGTTTGACAATGGCTATGGGCCTTATTATGAGTCTGGCGGTCCACGGACTGCCGGACTCACAGGGGCGCGGCAGTGGGGGTCTTTCGACCGCCCTATTACGATCAGGGCAGTCGGGCTGTTCTGGGACCACCACAATTGCTAAGGATCAAAGATCACTGGTGGGGGCGCAGTGGTCTTGAGGCTACAATATGCTTAGTGGGGCCGCTGCGGCCCCACCAAGCATATTACAAGTTTCCTCAGTGCCACACATTTCATGGCTGTGCGACTGCTACCCCAGTACCTACAAGGCATGGACTGCAGCAGTCCATGCCATGCAGATACTGATTTTTATGTTTCTATTGCAATGCCTATTTCATAGCCACCACTGTGGGAACGCCAACGAACAGCCCGCCAGACAGGAAAAAACTCCTAATCTGGTGATTCAAACTTGGGTTTGGCGGTGCGGGAGCGGAGCAGTCCCGCACCGCCAAACTCATAATAAGGCCCTTCGTTTAGTGAGTTATCTGCTGTAGAATATATCAGGATTCGTCTATCATTGTTTAGGTTGTCATATAACAAGAATCGCTCCTCATTATGTGTAATTTTTAAGTGTTCAGGTATTTCTATATCTTGGTATCTTTTAGGGGCAGGAGAGTATCACTGGTGACTTTTTTAGTATGTGCAATTAAACATTTTGATGTGGGTATAGGAGGTAGTTGGCCTGCACATGTTTTCTAGACCTTCAGGGAGTATATCTGTTAGGATTTTAGTTGTGGGCTTCTGGGAGCTAGTGCTTGCCTCTCTAATATCCTGCAATGCCTCCTTACTTTTATTTCTGTCACATTTGGGGGTGGCTGTGTTCCGTTACATTAATTACAGCATCATCTTTTGTACTCCCATAGCATGCATAGGAATAATATTTGGTAGATTTATAATTCACATTTTCCATCAATGTAGTTTCTTGGTTGTAGGTGTAGCCCATGTGACTTAGCAACTGCTTTCCTTTCTGGTATGTTATTTATCTTACGCTTTCTGTCATTGTGTCTGAAAGTAGTGTAATTATATAAATAATTACAATTGTAAAATGTTTATGTTTGGTATTGACATATACATTTATGCAACTACTTTCATCATTTATACTTACATGCATGTTCTTCTTAGGTGTTTTAAAATTTCGCAGCTTTTCCGTTGGTTGTGTTGTAATGTGGAGCAGGTGCTTTCTTTTACATTGGAGAAAAAAACTGTGTCAGTTTAATTTGAAGTGTTTTATTGTTGGTAGTTTGTAGAGGTTGAGGTCTTTGCGTTGTATTTTGTTCAGCTTTGGGTGAGTTTCTATTTTATAATAACATATATATACTTACTTTTTTCTGTTTATTTTTCTGGTGTGTGACTTGTGTTTTTTTTGGGCTGGTTAGCACTTTTCGAAGTTGTAGTATTTTCTTTTAGTAAGTACATGCAAAGAGTTAGAATTTCGTGAGTTTTTTGTTAAATATTTGCTATTTTACAATGTTAATTTTAATTACAAGTAAGTTTTTCTTACTTTGCAACGTAGTTGTCAAAATCTATATCTTTCTTTTTTTAAGGTTGTGGTCAGAGAATCCGGCAGAGTTTCCTCATCTTGCAGCTTTCCTCATTTTTGCAGTATTAAATTGATAACATTTGTGCGCCTTTTAAATTGTTTATTTAATTTGTTATGTGATTTTATTGGTTACGTTTTTTATAGTTACATTTTATTGGTTAGTTTAGTTTTATTTTGATTTTTTTTATCAGTTATGTTCTTTTAACTCTAATTTAGGTTTTATTTATAATGTTTAATATGTAGTTCGTTAGTTTTGAATATTATTATATTTTTATATACATATTTATTAATATTTAGATTGTTGTGTAATTATTTGTAATTTATGGAAATATATTTGTTTGCTTATATTGTTATGTAATTAGTTATATATTTTATTGGTGTGAATTATAATTATTTTGGTGATATATCACTTTTTTTATTCAAACGTGTAGATAGTGTTTAATTTTTATTGTAATTATTTATTTAACATGAAAAGTATTTTTTATGTTTATTAATGACAATGTGCTTATTTTGGTGATCCTATTTTAGTTGATATTGTGTGAGGCAATGTTTATGACATATCATATGTTTATTTAAAGGTAACAATATTTTTGTTTCCGATATTTATGTCTTCGATTCAAGTAAACAACAATATTTTTTAATTGTTATTTGTGTTATCGATATTTGCAGTTTTATTAGTTAAGTATAGGAAGGCGATATTTTGTTAACAATATTTATTTTCCATTATTTGTGTGTTTCAATATTGTGGGCATCGATATTATGTCAGTGATCCCTGCAACAAAATTAGTGCTATTTTTAAACTCTTTCTAGATTGGCATCTAACTCTAATCACTCTACTGATGTACAGATCAATTCAATACATGCATAATCTCAATTTTCTTGTTTTGAAATGGACCATTTCAAACAACTTGCTTTATCTATAAACTTGGGTTCACTGCTGCATCTTTTCCCTACTCATGTTTCCCACCAGGCAATTGATATTGTTTCTCCCTTAATAAATCTCTGTTATCAATCACTTATAGAAAGGAAAGTTCCAACTTCTCGGAAGCAAGCATTAGTCTTGCCTCTTCTAAATAAAGTTCAGCTGATGTTTCCTCTCTCAGTAACTATCAGCCCATTTTGTTGCTTTCCTTTCCAATTAAGATTCTAGAAAAGGAGGAAACACATACAACTCTTGACCTTCCTTGAACATAATGAAATCCTTCACTTGGCACGTGCAACTTTCCATCACACAACAGTATGGAAATGGCCTTAGTACCTATTCTCGGGGACAGTTGCACTGAAGTAGGTCAAGGTCACATGGTGACTTTGGTCTTACTTGACCTCTCTGTAGATTTTGGCATGGTGTTCCATCCCACAATATCCTCTTGGAATGCCTAGTTCAGGCTTATTCTAAATGAATAGCAAGGTTTTGCCCATCAGCCCCACATTGTTGAACGTGTATGTTCATCTATTGGTCAAATTATTATGATCTCTTGGTCTTTCCTTTGTTACCTATGCTGATGACAGGCAAGTTCTTTTTCATTATTTCTGACTCTTCAGGCACTGTGTGTTCCAAATTTCAGAATTGCAGCATAATGGTCATCAACTAAATGAACAGCTAAGTCTTGGAAATCACCACAGAGGAAGCATTCGGTCCATCTCCTTCCCCTCTGATCAAAGTTAGAGATTGTGGCTTCTGCATTGACCAGAATCTCTCATTATCTAATCAAGTCATCAAAATCGTAGCTACTTGCTTCAATCAACTGCAACTTCTACAAAAGATCCACCCCTTCTTACCTTCTAACCCTGGGCATAGGGTCATCCAAGCCCTAAGTTTATCAAGGCAGGACTAAAACAGTGAACTCTATTTGAGACTCACCCTTTCATTACTCTCCTGCATTCAATACATTCTAAACTATGCTGTCTGACTTATTTTCAATATGCTTCTGGATTCTCACATCCATTCATTTAGGGTCTCCCTTAAAGGCTTCCTATGTCACAGCACATTTTCTTCTAACTTTTGCACATAGTCCACAGTGTTAGCCCCACCTACTTACATACTAAGCTGTCTTTTCACCAACCATCAAGAACGTTAAGATTTTCATCTAAATTCAACTTTCAGTCCCTTGGATTCAGTGCCAAAAGGTACAAGGCTATTCCTTTTCTTATCTGATGCCCAAATATTAGCACACTCTACCCCTCCATCTACGAAGCATGCCCAAATATGCAGCATTTCTAAAATATGCCTATATCTGGCTATTGTCACAAGCTCCCTATTGATGCTCTAATCCATCTTTCAGCATCTTTTATCTAGCACTTCCTAGTCATCAGAACCTTATATTAATCCTGGTTTCAAATATCAGACTCATGCACAACACTAAAAGTAAAATCACACTCACTGCCCCCCACCAATTTATATCCAATATTTCCATGCATACCATCCTTTTTCCAACATAAGACAACTAAAAACAAAAGAGGTTTGGTTGGTTGTATTCTCAACATGGTGGACTATTCCAATCATATGTGTTTCTGTGGTACAGAAGGCGTTTATAATATGCTCTTCAAAATCCTGCATTGCTCTCCCTGTGCTCCCTTTTTATTCCCTCGGACTCCTTATAATGGTTTTTCATTGCCAAGCATAATGGGAAAGGAGTTTGTAACATAAACACTTGTTAATGGTAATACCAGAGATATGTGCACAAATCCAACAATCAGTCACATAAAAAAAATTCTGACAACCTGCCACCATGTGTACATGTACATTGTCCAACTAGCTACAGCTTGTATTTCTTCTATGCGGCATAAAGCTTTTCTAGAATGATCTGAGAAGCACAGGTATGATTGGCTACCACACATGTAAAACCACCACCATATTCCTAGTCCACATAGACCAACACTTAAGATCCTGCCAAAGAAAGGCCCTTGCATATCTTCTAGGCATTCTGAGGAATCATTCCTTCATCACTTTTCTCCTCCTTTTCAATGGTTCCATGTGGTTTTCTTTGATGAAGATCCTAACGGTGAAGTCGCGTGACATGGGTATCATCTCAAATCCTTTGCGCTACATTTTCATGATTGCTGATGTTGACGGTAAAGAGGTTATTTAGCACTTCATCCCATCCCAGTGGCAGTATTTCTACAGGCTCAGAGTTTCTCTTGCAATGTGAGGTGTGCACCCAGGTGTTATGTCTTTGACACTTGACAGCAGTGTTATTCACCAGCAACAACTGAAAAAGACTCTTCCGTCAAGATTGAAGAGTGGACTTAAGTTTGGGTACCCTAATGCGCACCCAAACTCTGGGTTGTCAATCATAGCAGACTTCGGTGGGAGGTTGTGGAAAGGCTGCAGAAACCTGTCAATTCAAAGCTTTGAATCTTTTGATTCATGTTCTGCAACATTCCAGGATCATATCATCAGTCAAATGTTTATTAGCAACATCAGGGATTAATTGACCTACATTTTCTCATCAAGGTTTCATGAGGACTAATAGCCATTTTTCCAAGTGGAGAATTTCTCACACTGATAAGGACAAGTGGCAAGGCATCCAACATTCCAACAGTGTTTCTCTGCAAATTTTTGCAATTTTATTTTTAAAATACTATTCTGTCAATCCATTGAACCTCCAGGATTATGGGTGGTAAGGGCATTAAAACTGCTCTACAATATAGAAAGTGTTGCATATGGCTTGGATGGTCTCCCCCAGGAAATAAATACCCTCTTGGAGCTGATCCCTAATAGGATTCTGTAGAAGGGAATACATTCCTTCAAAAAACATGTAGTAACATGCACCCATTCATACACATGGTTAGATTCTGTTCACCTCCTAGAAAAGGCAAACAATAACCAATACATATTCATATCTTTGGCATTTGGGAATCTGTATAAAGTCAATTCACATTTGAACATTTTGACCCCATGATGGGGGCTGTTCTCCCTCTTCTGTTTTACCTAATTTTCCCACATTGTATGGTTGGCAGATGAAGCAGGAATAACAGTACTGTGAAGTCAATGATGAAAATATAGGTGAAAACCAACATTGCTGAATGAAGAAACCATTCCCCCTTTGCTCATGTGGGCCTCTCTAAGGTAAACAAGAACAAGGTATGGCAGCAGTTCCACTACCTGACCTGTAGGGGATATTTAAAGAACAACCAATAATTTGGAGCACCCATACTTGACCCTTTAGTCTTTTTCTTCTTTCGGACAATTATCTTAAACAGTTATTAGATCAGCTGGACGATGTAGGACGGGGCATGAGAGGTAAAGTGACTGATCTACTTGTGGATAATAGAACAGAGACACATGGGGCAATGCAGCCGTCCTTGCTCCCTCCTGTGCATAAGCATTTCCTTTGTTGACATTGTCCACAACCTTTTAATGGGTAGCACATTTGACAACTGTCATTTTGGAAGCATCCAAAGAGCAACAGGCAAATGAGAGACCCATATTCCATGTTTAATAGGAGTGTCAGCAGATGTAAAGAAACTTCTAAAAGCCCACAGCTGACTGAAATCCAATACACCTCCAAAAGCATATCTTTAATCCAGATAAGTAAATGTTACCTTTTTCTGCGCCAAGAGCACATACTCTAATAAGAGCAATCAATTCACCAACCTGGCGGAATAGATTCCTCTCAGTGCATTACATTCTAGAACAAATTATGCTGTGCATATATTGTGTAGTATGCCGTTACATAGCCTTGTTTGTTACATGAACAAGAGCCATCAATAAAGAAAACATAGTCACTATTAGGGATTGATATATCAAATATATCACCACCCGGTGTGGTAACATGGGCAGTGATATTGACACCATCATGAGCTTCATCATTGTAAGGTCTTTGGTAAATATGAAGAAGGATTCGGAGGTGTAGCATGAGTTAAGGTAATATTCGAAGGTGTAAGAAGAATCTACTCATATCTTATTAGTCTAGGATCCTCTGTCTTGCTCTATATTAACAGGGAGACTATAACATGGAGAACAGCCACTGTCAGCGGTTGCCAAGGATAATATTTTCTGCAACCTGCAACAACAACACCACTGCTATGACAGCTTTCAATCAAGGAGTTTATGCAGATCCAACAGGGTCTGGAGCAGTACAAGAATATACAGCAGGATGGCTTTGAATCCGTGTGGGCCAGGAGGCTCAGGCTGTAGTTGATGTAACGTGATGATGTGGTCAGGTATCATGAACACTCTTTGCCCTCGCTTTGTATTGGCGGTCACCACGGGCTGTCTTTGAGAAGGGCGAAGTGTAGATCTCACATTGCTAGCCTTCGCTGGAGGTTGCTGTAGCACCAAAGAGCAAGTCTTCACCGGAGCTTTGCATTGGCAATCATTACAGGTGGCAGAGTCTTGGCTTGAAGGAGCCCGTTTGTGGTCGTGAAGAGCCCAGACCTTCAAGATTTCAACTTTTGTTCATGGGAGGAGCTCAGACTGATGCCAGCCAATGGTTCGGGACCTGGGGGGTACCTCTTGGGGATCAGGAGCTCACTCCACCAACGCCAGCAGGGCTTAGGCAGGTTCAGTTTATGATCCATGCAGGTTTAGTTGCAGCAGGTCAGCTGGATGGTTTCAGGAAGACCTCTGGAGCTTGTTCTGTTGCTGTAAATCTAACGGGAGGCAAGCCAACTGACCCTTGTTGACACTCAGATTAGCCTGGGATGAAGGTAAGCTGGCCATTGGAGCCACTCAGGTTAGCCTGGGATAAAGGTAAGCAGGTCTAGTCTTCCTTCCCAGACATTAAGGAAGTCCTCCAGCAGCAAGTCAGTCCTCTGGGCGCAGGACAGTCCTTCTTCTGTAATATTGACGAGCCCCGGAGTGGCTCTGGAGGTCAAATATTTACATCTGGTGCCAGCTTTTCTGTTGGGGGACTCCCTGTCCTACCCCCAAATCTGGTTCGGGAAAGTTATCCTCATTCATCTGTCAAGACTCCAAATTGTCTAGGGGAGACAAAAGGCAGGCAGGCCTGGTGTCACATTCCATTGTGTGTGTGTGAGGCAGGGTCATTTAAAGTGCAAGTGGTGTAAGTGCAAATCTTCCCGCTCATTCTGCCAGGATGACATCCTGTCCACACCAAAGCCCCCTTTGTGTACTGCCTGGAAGTGATACACAAACCCCAACAGCAGAGACATTCAGAGTCGTGTGACCCAGGACACCGGCAGAAAGCACAAAGGGCCAGGACAAGAAAATGCCAACTTTCTAATTGTGACATTTTTAGAATTATGACTTAAAATCTGACTTTACATCTAAAAAGGATTTTAAATTACAATTCAGTTGAGTGTAAACAGCATATCTCTGTCTGCTCCGAATCTAAAGTGATCATTTCTTAAAAGTAATAAGGCAAGCCAATATTAGTCAATGGCAGAGATACACCTCATAACATTGAAAAACGACTTTAGGACTTTTCACTTCTAGGAGATGTAAAACGTAAGTACACATGTCTTGCGTTTGAAATCCAATGCACCCTGTCCTGCGAGCCCTTAGGGCCTACCTTAGGGGTGATTCATAAATATTAATAAGCATTTACAATGCACTAGGTCTCGCATTTACGAGTTTGAGCTATTGGCATTGTAAATGACAGTCCCTTTTATTTATGGGTTGTTTTTAAAACAGATAAATAAAAGGCATTGTCATTTACAATGCCAATAGCATAAACTCTCGCAAATGCGAGACCTATTGCATTGCAAATGCCAGCACCCGTGCTACAAAAATTTTAAAAAAGCATTAGGAGAGAGCGTGTCCTGCCTGCAACAGAAGACATGACGAATCTTTTTGAGAAAATAGTGCTCGGAGGCTGTAATTAAAGCCTATTGAGTAACAACACAGGTAACAGGGGGTGTTGCCATGGGAGGTTACAAAATGAGACAAGGCGGTACAAAGGAGGGACTACTAAGACTTTTGACCAATCAACAGCCACAGTTTACAGTGGATAATGACACAAGCCAATGACAAATATGGGCGGAGAGTGGGCAGAGCTTCATGTCCCTACCTGAATACAGCATGCTTCACAGAGCAGCACACGCGCCGCCCAGGCTCGACCTAAAAAGGAAGATTTATGCCTGCCAAAAGGTTTATTTTGCAAGGTCAAAATACCCATTTAAAGCTGCACTACAGGCTTCGGTGGCAAGCCTCATATTTTCAAATGCTACTTAAGTGGGTGGCAGAATGAGTGTTGCAGGGCCACTTGTAACTTTTAATTTACAGGCCCTGGGTACATGTAGTAGTAGTACCATTTACTAGGAACTTAGAGCTAAATTAAATGTGCCAGTGAGGTGTAGTCCAATTTTATCATGTTTGAAGGAGAGAGCACAAGCACTTTAGCACTGTGTAGGAGTTATAAAGAACACAGAGCCCAAATGCCAACAAACTCTGATACAGCAACAGAAGGCAAAGATCAGTGGTGACCCTGCAAAAGGGACAGGTCCAACAACACCCTACACTGGTACACTCGGAATGAGGTGTAGAAATGTATAACTTCTCAAATATAGTCATTCTAAACCTTATAGAAAGACTGTGCTCAATGTGTTTTTCCTTTTTGAATTTCCAGGCTGTAAGATAATCAGTTTTTCAGCCCCCCCTAGGTATAGAACGTATTTTGTGAAATACATTCTCAGTGATGGTAGGTGATGAAATACAACCTTAGTTTCTTTATGTTTAGCCATTACTGTGCCTTAATAAATATTTGTCATTTGCCACTGGTTTCTTTGGAAGCAACCCACAACTCGATTACCTTGCAATTTACAGCTTTTCAATTACTGCTTCTACTATTTATTACTAATCTGAGATGTCTGAGCAGTAATTTGTCCAGCGTGCTTTTTCATTTTTCATATATTCCTCTACAATCACGGCTCTCAGTATTTCCACAGGTTCTGCTACACTGTTTGCAGATGCATCCCTGAAGCATATTTCTGTTAAATACGAGCCATAAAGACTTGATTTACACCCTTAAGCTATTTCAAGAACCTAGCGATGTTCTATATTTGCAGTTGTCTGTGGCGCATACCTTCAAGGGTAGTTCATAATTGTATCATTTTGACTCATTCTAGGTTGATGTAAATCTGAGTTCAGCAGCTGGCTTCACATCCTTTTTCGTGTTTCCCTCAAACCCCTGCAATTAATATCCACCACTTAGTACTCATTATAAATATGCCTTTGGCTTTGACCTCTGTTACTTCATTCTTGGTGTTAACTGAAATTTCAGAGTTAATAGTTCGGTGTTAGAGTCCACTAGATTGACGGGACTATTTGCATCAATAGAGTAAGGAGACCTAGACCATTCCATTAGGCACAAAGTGCAAGTTATTATGTTACAACTAGAGGTAGGGCAATACGAAGATGTTCTTTTTTTCTTAAACTTTCTTTTGATTTTCATTTCTCACTGTTCATAGCAGAAAAAAATGAAGCACACAGAGAGGCTCATTTACTCTATTTTGTAAGACCGGGCAGTAAACTCTGCGCTGCTCACAGAGTTTCCTGAATTCAGGCTCTTCAGGCTCTGCGGAGGAACGCGGAATTCCTGAATTCCACCATTCGTGCGCAAAGTGGAGTTTTTTTACGATTCGCGCTCAAATTTTCTTTTGGCTCTCATTTGCAAGCGCCAAGACTCTTGGTCTGCTTGTGAATGCGTGTGAGACTTCTCACACCACTGTGGAACTCCTGCGCTGACTCGCACAGCTTCTGACTGTGACTGCACCAATCTAGCATCCTTAGTGCCGATCGCGATCG
Source organism: Calotriton arnoldi (assembly GCA_963921515.1). Taxonomy (NCBI): domain Eukaryota; kingdom Metazoa; phylum Chordata; class Amphibia; order Caudata; family Salamandridae; genus Calotriton; species Calotriton arnoldi. The sequence goes on along the minus strand of CAWUFW010022121.1, from coordinate 57,996 downwards.
CAAACAGGGCGTTCGAGCAGCTTTTCTGCTTTAGAATGCAGCTGAGAGACATTTGTAGTGAATTTTCTTCTCAAACTGGCCGTTGGAGGTTTTTTTGTGTGCGAGAAGCCATTTTTTAAAACTTTTTTTTCAAACCCAAAGGAAGTGCCCCAGAGACTCCAGCTTCATGTCCCTGTCCAGCAGGCTCCTCCCAGTACTTTGTCCCTCTCCTGGTCACTTTTCATTGGGATTTGGAGCTGGAAGGATCACGCTCCTTGTTTGCTGCATATATACTATTGGATTTAAGGACTTTGTTTTTGAGATATCACAAGTAAGTTAAAAAACTGGTGTATAAGGGAGTTATTTGTTTAATTTGAGGCATGCACCTGGATTTATTTGTACTTTTATTACATTTTTGAAATGTATTGTGGTGGGTAGCCTGCAGTTTTATTAGGGGCCTAGTTATTTTTTTTGCATTTAATTTTTCTTCTTTTGTGAACGAAAAATGTTGCACAGTTTACTACATTTTCTCCCTGTTTTTTAATAACTGCAATATTGATTTAATTCACTTTGCGGCCTAGTCTGCCAATGGGCCGTCCAGCCAGTAGGTCCTGTACTATTCATGGGTGCATGAAACAACTGTTTCTGTGGTGTCTGTGCAATTGAAACATCATTTAGGCCATGGTTGACATTGGATTAAATATAAAATTTGTTTTTTAGTGGTGTTTCACTTTTTTCCCCTGCAAACAGTGTATAGGTGGGGTAATGACTTTGAAGGATGTGTGTTATTGTAAACATAATTAGCCATGTTAATTTTTATTTTTGGGATTGCTGAATTAATGCTGTGCTCTCTATGTTACCATGCCTCTTTTGTCTGGCCAATGTATGTGTATGAGTGTTTGCCATAGGCCACCATTTACCTGATTGTTGTTCATCATGCCATGTGGCAGGGGCCATTTTGTATAGTCAGTGTCCACCCTAGGCCTGCATGTGCTCTTTGTTTTCCTGGCCTCCTGCTTGTTGTTGTGGCCATGTGGCTGGTGGGCATTTTTTATAGCTAGTCGGTGTGCTATCCCCATAGGCCTGCATGTCTTCATTGTTTGTGACCATGCCTTCTTGCTGGTTGTTGCTGTTCTGACCATATTGCTGGTGGCCATTTTGTGTAGCCAGTCAGTGTGCTATCCCCATAGGCCTGCATGTCTTCTTTGTTTGTGGCCATGCCTTCTTGCTGGTTGTTGCTGTTCTGACCAAGTTGCTGGTGGCCATTTTGTGTAGCCAGCCAGTGTGCTTTCCCCATAGGCCTGCATGTCTTCTTTGTTTGTGGCCATGCCTTCCTGCTGGTTGTTGTTGTTCTGACCATGTGGCTGGTGGCCATTTTGTGTAGCCAGCCAGTGTGCTTTTGCCATAGGCCTGCATGTCTTCTCTGTTTGTGACCATGCCTCCTAGCTGGTTGTTGTTTTTCTGACCATCTGGCTGGCGGCCATTTTGTGTAGCCAACCAGTGTGCTTTCCCCATAGTCCTGCATGTCTTCTTTGTTTGTGGCCATGCCTTCTTGCTGGTTGTTGTTGTTCTGACCATGTGGCTGGCAACCATTTTGTGTAGCCAGCCAGTGTGCTTTTGCCATAGGCCTGCATGTCTTTTCTGTTTGTGACCATGCCTCCTTGCTGGTTGGTGTTGTTGTGACCATGTGGCTGGTGGACATTTTGTGTAGCCAGCCGGTGTGCTATCCCCATAGGCCTGCATGTCTTCTTTGTTTGTGGCCATGCCTTCTTGCTGGTTGTTGCTGTTCTGACCATGTTGCTGGTGGCCATTTTGTGTAGCCAGCCAGTGTGCTTTTGCCATAGGCCTGCATGTCTTCTCTGTTTGTGACCATGCCTCCTTGCTGGTTGTTGTTGTTCTGACCATGTGGCTGGCGGCCATTTTGTGTAGCCAACCAGTGTGCTTTCCCCATAGGCCTGCATGTCTTCTTTGTTTGTGGCCATGCCTTCTTGCTGGTTTTTGTTGTTGTGACCATGTGGCTGGTGACCATTTTGTGTAGCCAGCCAGTGTGCTTTGGCCATAGGCCTGCATGTCTTTTCTGTTTGTGACCATGCCTCCTTGCTGGTTGGTGTTGTTGTGACAATGTGGCTGGCGGCCATTTTATGTAGCCAACCAGTGTGCTTTCTCCATAGGCTTGCATGTCTTTTTTGTTTGTAGCCATGCCTTCTTGCTGGTTGTTGTTGTTCTGGCCATGTGCTGGAGGCCATTTTGTGTAGCCAGCCAGTGTGCTTTCCCCATAGGCTTGTCTGTCTTCTTTGTTTGTGACCATGCCTCCTTGCTGGTTGGTGTTGTTGTGACAATGTGGCTGGCGGCCATTTTATGTAGCCAACCAGTGTGCTTTCTCCATAGGCTTGCATGTCTTTTTTGTTTGTAGCCATGCCTTCTTGCTGGTTGTTGTTGTTCTGGCCATGTGCTGGAGTCCATTTTGTGTAGCCAGCCAGTGTACTTTTTTCATAGGCCTGCATGTCTTCTTTGTTTGTGGCCATGCCTTCCTACTGGTTGTTGTTGTTTTGACCATGTGGCTGGTGGCCATTTTGGGTAGCCAGCCAGTGTGCTTTCCCCATAGGCTTGCATGTCTTCTTTGTTTGTGGCCATGCCGTCACGCTGGTTGTTGTTGTTCTGACCATGTGGCTGGCAGCCATTTTGTGTAACCAGCCAGTGTGCTTTCCCCATAGGCCGGCATGTCTTCTTTGTTTGTGGCCATGCCTTCTTGCTGGTTGTTGTGACCATGTGGCTGGTGGCCATTTTGTGGAGCCAGCCAGTGTGCTTTTACAATAGGCATGCATATCTTCTCTGAAATTGTGACCATGCCTCCTTGCTCAGTGTTAGTTGTTGTTGATGACCATTTTGCACTGGCTAGCAGCCATTTTGTACGTCCAGCCAGTGTGGCCTTTGCCATAGGCTTGCATGAATGGTTGACAATGATAGCAGTTTAATAAACAAATATGCTTGTGCGGATATTTTGACATCTTAAAAAAAATGATTTTTTTTAAATTTTAGTTGTTTTAATTTTTAAAAAATTAGTTTTATTTATTTATTTAATTTGTTTTTAATAAAAAAATGATATACATATATATTTTAAATTATTTAGATTATTGTAATTTATATATTTTTTGTTGTATTTCCATTTTCCCAACATCTGGCATCAACCCCATGACTGAAATAGGTGCACTGCACAGCAGCATTCATTGTCTAGTGATTAGTCCATTGTCACCTGCACCTTCCTGAGTGCCACATCCCAACGTGATGCACATAAAGCAAAAAGTTACATCTGTATGTTGTTGTTGTTGCCCTTTCTGATCCTTCCTGAGTGTACTGCACAAAATGAAAGTTTGTTGGTGTGGTTTTATGAATGGATAGTCAGACTGTATTATTGCTAAGTCACCACACTAAATGATATTGTTTGTTTGTAATAATACTTAAACTGCAACAATGCCATGTTTTACTGGCGCTTTTCTTGCTTGTTTGCTTTTAGGTGCACAAGAAAAGAGACATCATCCACAGCACTGCCCGACAGAAGACCTGAGCACGACGTGTCGTGTGACTGACTACGCAACACGGTCATCTCTTCAGCTTGTTGTGAAGCTTAGTGCCACTGCCAACTGACAGCTTCATGATGGCCCTAAAGAAAGGTGCTGCCAAGAAAGTGGCTAGTGGGGAGCAGAAGACGCAGAATTCCACCACTGACGTGCCGACTGCAATGTTTTTCAGGAAAGTTGTCCCTGCCGCACAGGCCTCCAGTGAGCAAGCTGAGAGCAGAAATCCTGCATCAACAGCACCACCCCCCAACCTAAGCCCAGGACCATGTCTGTCAGTGAGGCAGCCAGTGCAATCATGTCGAAGCCGATGAGAAGTGATGTTGAATTGGATTTGTCCCTTTCGCAAAGTAGTACAAAATTGTTTTTAGGAAACACAGCAAAGTGGACAGCAGCCCCAACCAGCAATAGTGCATTTGTCTGGTGTTGGAGCAGAGCAGGAGTTTGAGCTTCCTTCCGAGCAAGAAGTTGAACCTCCTGTTTTAGAATCATTGGCTCCCAGATCTCCAGGAAGGAAAAGGAAAGGGAATACTGCACCATCTTCTCCAACCACCACTTCTGATGATGATGATAGGGACATGAAGTAGACCCAATCAGAGACCAGGACACAACAGGCGAGGCAAAGGAAAAGAACAATTCCAGAATGACTTAGACTTATGGAAGGGGATGAAGAGGAGGATGACAATACTGTGATAGTTGTGGTGGAAGGTGACACAGAGGAATCTGACATTGCTATTCAACCAACTCCGAGGGATATGGCACAGGTAACACTGCCACCAGATCCCATATTTGCAAAGCCCCAGCTGAGACCTGCACCAACCAATGCCTTAGGATAAGCAGAGAGGAAATCAATGACATGCCCACCTACCTCCAGTTCTTCTTCAGGCATTGGCAGTGGCCCAGTAAAAAAGTACTCCTCCCCAGTTTGGGACTTTTTACAGTTAGCAAAGAGGGGTAGCACATTGCAGTATGCACCATTTGCCACACAAATGTTTGTCGAGGTAAGCCTGGTACACATTATGGTACTGGAGGCCAGACGACCCATATGAAAAAACACCACTCAATCAAGTGGGAGGAGCACCTCAGAAAAATTGCTGAACGTGGTGGTGGTGGGGAGAGCCCGGGAACATCAGCTACAAGTCCAATCATGGTGGAAGTTGATGATGAGGAAGAAGAGGGTGACATCTTCACGCAAAGCAGCCCTGTCCCCAGCAGTGTGCCAGCAGATTCGCCCACCTCAGTGACTTCACAATGGCACAAGAAGACTCAGACTGAGATGGAGACACCACAGCATACAGTGACTGCCCCGCCACCACAACGCATATTGAGACTACCACTTACATCTACTTCTCGAAAGAAAAGAAGAAAATCCAGGCTACTATTATGGGCATGTTTAGGCAGGAGGGGCCCTATGAGCGAAACCACACAACCGCACATTTGTACAATGGGAAGCTGGCAAAAATGTTAGCTCTGGACCTCCTCCCTCTTTCTTTTGTGGAAAGAGTGGGATTATTAGAATTTGTGGCAGCCATCTGCCCAAAATGGAAGGTACCAAGTAGAACCTATTTTGCCAGAGTGGCTGTTCCAGCACTGCATCCCGATGTGCTGCAGTTGGTTGGACAAGCTTTGCAGCAAAATGTTGTTCACACCATCCACCTGATGACAGACATGTGGACCAGTTGTGAGGCAACTGATTACATGTGCTTCACTGCACACTGGATCTCAGGGGTAAAGCAAAAGATATCTTCAGGTCTTTGCCCTGAAGAAAGTTTTAAGAGCATTCAGCGGCATGCGACAGTGGCCATGTTCGCGATGGAGAAATCACATACAGCTGTAAACATCTTGGAGGAATTTAACAGCAAGGTGTATGAATGGCTGCAACCCAGAGTCTTAGAATTGGATTTGTTGCCACGGACAATGGCAGTAACATAGTCAAGGCCATTTCAGACAGAGGCTATTTCAGGGTCCTGTGTGTTTGGCCCATTGTATCAACCTGGTGGTGCAAGACTTTCTCAAAAAGGAAGACATACTCAGCAAAATACTGACCACCTGCAGAAGAATCTGCACTCAGTTTAGACATTCTTTTAAAGCCCGGAAGCAACTGTGGATTATTCAGCATAATAATAGAGCACCAGTTAAAGCCCTGATACAGGAGGTGTCAACACGTTGGAACTCCACCTTTGACATGCTACGTCTATTTGAGCAGTACAACCAGATCAATGACTGTCATTCAAAGAGGAGGGGATGCAGTTGGGAAAGCTATGGCCATGGATGCGGACAAATGGGGCCTAGTCTAATGCCTGACACAGATGCTACTCCCTTTTGAAGATTTCACACGGGAAGTTTACAAGGAGGACAGTACGATGGACCAAGCTATCCCACTGTTGCATGTCCTACAACACCAGGTAAAGAAGGCGTCTGAAAGGTTCACTCCCACAGGTGTGAATGAAAACACAGAAGTGCATGCGTTGGTTGAGACCTTAGTCCTTTGCTTGGCTTTTAATATAAGGCCGCAACATGACATCATTGAGTCCAAAGAGTACATATGTGCCACACTACTTGATCCACGGTACAAATAAATTCTGCCCTCTTTCATTCCTTTTTCTGAAGGGGATGTTTTAAAAGGCAAGAGGTGGATTTTAGAGCAAGCTGGAGACTTGTAAGAGGAACGGCTGGAACTTCGAGTCCCATCCCGCAGTTCTGGGGTGCCGCCTTCAACTTCCGGGAGGGCAGTCTTGTCTCACAGCAGCCAACAATGCCATCAACCAGAACACCAGCAACAACAGCATCAGAAGGACCGGACCCAACCTCTACATTGAATTGGTTTCAATTGGCAGGGCTTAAGTCCATTGCAGAGGCGATAGCAAAACAGGTTGAGCAAGTGGCAGCATCAATGACCATCCACAGAATGTTCCAGGAGTATCTGGAGGATCCAAAAGAGGTCTATGTGTATCAAAATCCATTGATGTATTGGTATGGGAAGATGCGCCAATGGCCAGAGCTCAGCAGGCTGGCAATAAAGTATCTGGAATGTGCTGTTGCCAGTGTGTCTGCTGAACATGTGTTCAGTGCAGCTGGTGTGGTCGTCACAGTGAGAAGGACCAGTCTCTGACCCCAAAATGTGGAGAGATTGATTATGATCGAAATGAACCAACATTTTGTACCACACAATTACACCTGTCCTGAAACAGCAGCACAGGAGGAGGAGGAGAGTGATTGGTCCGCAATTAAATCAAATATGATAGCTGACCAACTTCTGGGTGAACCACCTGAGTTTGAGGACGAACTCTACTTCCTGGACTAAGTATGCTAGTGCCCCATAGAACTTAAAAAAAATTCTCGTTCAACTTGGTTTTTTCTCTACAAAAAAAACAACAACAAAAATTAGCTAGAGGAACATTATTATTTTTGTGTCAGATTTATGCTGCCCTACCGTTTTTATTAGTCACATATATATTACCGGATTGCAGTTGGACCAGTGTGCATTGAAGAAGCCTCCACAACTCCTTCATGACATTGGGGGCAATGCCTGCCCCCTTGCATGCCTACTGCCTGATGCCTATCCCATTTTGCATCACTTAGCACTAGATGGTCTGCCCCATAAAATCATTTATTATCTATGAGACTGCCTGCCAATACCAAATTCCAATGTGTTGCCTGCATCAACGATGATTGAATACCTACCTGAACTACCTGTGCTTGGATTGGATGAAGTAACTTCAACATTGAAACAGTGAGTGACTGATTACGTGAGTGATGATTTAAGTTGATTGATGATTCATATGGTAGCAGACAGTGAGGGAGGGTGTGTTGAACTGTAATATAAGACATTTCTTGAGATGTTAATTGATTTGCATTGTTTGGGGCTTGAGTGATGGGCGCTCATATTTTTCCCATGTAGGTGATCAGCCCTTTCACACTTAGCCAGATTTAATTGCAGGGTGTTCTCCTTTTTTCTGGTTCTTCAGAGACCAGAACAGTCTCTTTAGTTAACAAACAAAAACCTATACTGCAATTCTGTTTATCTACTTGTTCTTCAATAGCAGTTCAATCCACGTCTCTCTTGCTTGGGTCATAGTGATTCATGATGATGATGGCTGGTCTGGGACGGCATTACTCAGAGTCAGGAGGAGTGTCAAGGAAGAACTCAGGGCGGGAGCTGCAGGACTACCTCATCAACAGATAGAAGCAAGAAGTTATCCAGTATCGACTTCAGTTCGAAGGTAAACCAAGAGTCTGAGGCCTAGTACTCAGCTGTGTGGAATAGAGAGAGGTGTGTTTGTGAAATGCTGCTCTGTGGGTGTGTGTTTTGGACTTGCAGCAAAAATGATACTCTAAGTCCCCCTTTAGTTTTTTTTTTGGTCTGCCTCTGCGTCTTCTTGTTACACTTCTCATGAAGCTTACCTTCCTTCTGCCCTTCTCCTTGACTCTAAAATACAGTTTCTCTTTTACAATCTGTGGGCCTTCTTCTTTTCTCTTTCACGAATGAAAGGTGAAAGGTGGCTGAGCTCAACAACACTTCTGCTTACCTACCAGAACAGTCCAGACAGGCCCCAAAGAGTAGACTTTCCTGAGGAGAATGCAGATGCATCACCCAATTTTGCAATACAGTATCATTTTTCTTTTAACAATCATATTAACTAACAGAAGTGGATGGGGGGGTTCACTCCCCAACCTAGAAGACAGAACATTTAGATATATGATAAATTGAGTCTCGGGGCAGAAGGACTGTTTGCAAATCCATTTATCTGTACTCTGCCATACTCATTCCTTTGTTTCCTTCTAACAACAGATTGATAGCGAATGATGTGCTGCTGCTTATTGCTTAGATGAATGTTGGCCTTGTGTTGTAGTGTTTGTCTTTGTCAAGCCTTTCCCCAAATCCCATTACCCATCCATTCATCAAACCCCCTAACCTTCTTCCCCCAAGCTGTGTGATTTATTGAGGCGTGGCTTAAATTACAGCATCAACGATCACACATGTGTTGTCAGCATCATCAATCATGCCTTGTGTTGCCGAAACGTAAATGCCTAACCTAGCTTGTCCACTCCATACTTTGAGTCCATTTTTTATAACTTGAGGATTTCATAAATAATACTGCTAGCTCCACATTAGCCAAATCTTACTAGCATTGCTATTTTAATTTAACTTAGTAAAAAATAAATTAACTGCTACTGTTTTTTATCTAGATAGTTCTACACAAAATAGATCATCATGGCAGCATTCCCCATAGTGGTCAAGATAGTTAAAGTAGTATAAGCCTAGACTCTATAACTAGGTGCTACTCTCTCTCTTAAGTTACAAGCACATAAACAGGCAGCGTAAAACTGCTTGAAGGCAGCAGTGCGAAGTAAAAGTAAAAGAAACTACTGCAGGCATAAATTCAGATTTAAAAATAGTTTTACCCTTTATTTATTTTCAAAGAAACCCACCCTCTCCACCCAAACAACATGCCCACCCCACCCCTCTCCTAAACAAAACTGACCCAAGCCCCAAAAAACAAAACTCAAAATGTCCAAGAAAAAGTCTCTCCAGTCCCAACTCCCTTCCCACCCTCTCCACCCATCCCCACCAAACAACAAATGTCTCCCACCAAAACAAATAATTTAAAAAAGAGCTAGAGGATGGCATTATGGATGAGGATGACGGTCCGGAGCTGATCCAGGCTCTGCTCCATCGTGGTGAGCCGGCCCTCGGTGGTGTCCAGCTGCTGCAAGATGCAGCGCAGCAATGTCCTGTTGCCAGTGTAGAGGGGGGTGGCAGCAGTTGGCTGTCGGCAGTGCCGCCGATGGGATGGCCAGGAGGCTGGAGGCTGAGGGGGATCGGCTGCACTGGGGCCCGACTGTTGTGCAATACTTTCCTCCTACTCCTCTGCCAGGACCACCAGCCACCAGTATTCCAGCTGAATATGCTTCAGCTTCCACTGCCGCAAACGGGCCGCTATCTCCTGCCTGTTGAGTGGTCTGGCTGGACCAGCAAAAGCAGCTATAAGGAGAAAAACAAAAAAGACAAATTGTAAATAATGCTCTGTGCAAACAATTGTTTTAAATTACTGGGTGCCACAGTGGCAGTACATTGCTGGTCCTCTAGGGCCATTGGAATTTTTTTGATGTGATTATGATTGGGAGAGTCACAAGGCCAATTTTATGTTTTACCCACACATATTGCCAAACATAAAAAAGCACTGACTGTGAGGCAGAGAATACCATCACAGGATTAAAAAAAACAGTGCTTTGATTATTTTTTCTTCTGAAGGCTTTTCAAGTAACTATAAACAGAGTCAGACACTTTGAGTTGAAAAATAAATGACTTCTCATTGATGAGTATGGCATTATGCACTCTATGGAGTAAACGTTGTATGTGGTGCTAAAATAATGCAGCCATGCTCATCGCTAGCCAGTGCCTCTGCTAGTTTGCTACTGTCTGCCTCTGTAGTTGACAATTATCTATTTTTAATTTTAATGACACTGCTCTTCACCAAATGCATTTCTCTTTCTACCCTGTCTCTTAAGAGGCAGATGAATAATAAATAAGATACTACGCCAGTCACACACCTCATGTATGAAATGTGGATATTAATATATTATCCTGTCTGCCATAAGTAGACGTTGAGGAAAATGACTATATTGCACTGCACTACATAGATTTTGTCACATTTGTCACTGTGTATCCCATATGCCAAACTTGACATCAAATCATGCACTTACTCCCACTTTACTCTGCGGTCTCGCCCGCCACCACGGATTTCCAACAAATTCAGTTGCTGGGCAGTAACAAAGGAAACAAAACTTGATTTTCTCTACTGCAGGAGGTAGGGTAGAGGGATTATAAGGTAGAGCTTTTTTATACACATAATAGAGGGGCCACTACACTGGTCATCGATTCATCATCTTTGGCTTATTGAGTCACAGTACAATTTGAAAAGGAAGAATCTGAACAAGTGTAAATGAAATCTGTTATGGCAAACCATGAAATATGTTCTGGAATCACTTCACATGGGTATCGCATTAAATGTGGCACATGCCAAGAATGGATTTTCCAATTTGGTAGGCTGGAACGGAAGACCTTACGAGAAAATAAAGTAGCGAAGTACTAAGAGGTGACTGAGTGGGCAAAGGGACAGCACACCTTGTGTGTTCAGTTTGCAAAACATTGAAAACATTGTAAATGCTGCATTAACTGAAGCAGATGCACATTACACAGCCAACACTGCAGGCACAAATTGATTGACCCATACTGCACTGCGGTCATAGTTGGCAAAAATGCCATGGGTGGGGAGGAAGGATGATGAATGATAGGTAGGATAGATCTGACTCACTTAACAAATACAGTGAGCCAAGGGAGTAGAACAAAAAATAGAAATAAATAACCCCCACTTAGAACCATAGCTTTGAATGATGTTGATAACCCTACATAAACCAAGTAAGCAGAGTAGGTGAGCAGCATGCTCCTCATGAGAAGAAGAGCTGCCTTGCTTATTCATCCAAACAATACAAATATTCTATCATCCTTTCATTCTAATTCACCCATAGCCACCATGATTAAGCTTTACTTTCTCCCACCCAGTCTTTCACCAAAATTTCAAATCCATTATCCACCCATTCAATAGCAAACCTTTCGCCCATCTATCCCTTTACCCACCTGCGCATCCTTTTTCACACATCGACCATTTCCTTTCTTTTAAGTTACCTTCCATTCTTTCATGTCTCCCTCAAGCCATCAAAGCTCATTATGTGAGATTTTTCTGCTTTGCCGGTAGGAGGGGCCATAATAACTCCACCACCGCTGTGGCTGGTAAAGCTGCGGGGGGAGGTTTCACTTCACGGTAATTTTTTATGATGACGAATGACACCATAGCAATAGCTAGTGAGCTTAGTATTTGCAAGAAATTATGTGACTTACCTGTACCCATCCCTGCTGCCGCTTCTCCACCTCCAACTGACCCGTCGCCTTCTGCAGCGGATACTGGAGCTGGCATCATCAATGTTCTGTGTGGCTAGAATAAAACATTACACATAATTTAGATCCCAGATACGCAACCCCAAATACAACTGCAATGCAGCACTACAGCTCACTTAGCACATCAGTATCTTCCAAATGTCACTCTGGGCATTTGATTGGTTGGCTCACAAAGTTAGACAAGCCAGGCGTAGAAAAATGGTCAATGAAATGCATATGGTGTTGGTTGGCAAATGCAATGGGAGTGGGACCTCATACTTTAGTTTTTTCCAGCCTTGCTGCATTGTCATGGAAAACTGCTGGTATACTGTAACTATAAATGAACAAGTCTGCAGCACACTACATTTAGGAGGGGTGGGGGGTCCATGATGACCATGGCCAACCTCTCATAAACTGAACTGTGTTAGAGCTAGGCATAAGCAGGAAAAGGAAAGCCTTCTCAACAAACATACATGGTGATTTTTATTTAAAAACCTAGCTTATTTGGGCCTGCTATCTGAATTTTCATGATAGACAGCACCACCATTCCAATAGCCCAAGGTTCTAGCCAAAGAAGTCCACAACAATCATAAAAGAACTTACTGGGATCAGCAGAGCCCTCGGCAGCGGCGCTGGTGGTCGGTGCCAGCTGACCAGCTTCTCCTGGACCCTCAGAAAAGCCCCTGTTCTTACCCTTGGGTGCTGATGAAAGAAATTCAGGAGATAAATAAAAATAGATTAGTGATTCTATTAATAATATCCACAAAATGTTTTATGAAAAGCAAATGCAGTCGCTAAAACAGATCATCTATAGTACTAATAGTTTCGACTCAAATCTATCAACTGTCCTTAAATCCATATTCCAAATCTCCTAATCAAAAACTACATTTGGAACTAATGTATTGCAGTGAATGATCTTTGATTCTATCTATTCCCAATTCTCAACACCCTTGATGAGCCAACTCAGTCTCACTTTTTTGCAATGCATAGATACATACTTCACATCACTGTGAATTCAATTAAATAACCTGGAATTGTACGAGCTACATAAACAAAGTCACAGAGAGAATGCGCTACTCAGTGATTCACTATAGTGACCGGGGAACAGTCTGCAATGGTTTCCTAATTAATCAGCCAAAGCGAGCACCTGATGAGTGCGATTAGGTAGTGCCTACTCAGCACCTGCCTATCATAAACTAGAAACTGGATCACACAAAAATATACCAGCATAAACTAAACAAAACTTACCTCTGAGTGTGAGCAGCATGCTATTTGGATTTTTTTTTAGCATTGTAGAACACAAACACAGCAAATAATTAATATTCACTGAGCTCCGGAATATTGACGCCTAGCAGGTCGAGTAGGTCCTGTTCCCAGTCCAGAATGTCCGCCCAACGGTGCTTCAGTTGCTGAGCAGTGCGCCGAACCTGGCTGGTGCGATGCGCGTACAGGCGCACCGTCCCCCAGTGCCACTGGTGCTCCCGCAGGGTGGAGCTGCTACCTGGCCTGCTGTCAACATAGAGGGGAGGTAGTGCTGCACAAAAAAAACAGTGCTGCCACCTCCTACTCTCCAAAGATTGCCCGGGGCTGCACACCTGGGCGGCAGTGCGACCCGCATGGAAGTCGCCCCTCTGCCATGGTGCTGGGTGGGGAAATATTAAGAAGGAAAAGGAAGGGAAAGTAAAGAAGAAAGAACTAAGGAAAAAAGGGGAAATAAATACAAAAAGTCACAAAAACAAAAAAAGTACACAAAAATTTAAAATACACAAACACAAAGACACACACTATTATAAAAAATAAACATTAGGGGTAGAAAAGTAATAAAGGAGAAGTATTACAATGATTAAGGACAGATAAAATGTAGGCCCATAACAGAGAGCAGAAAAACAAGATGGGTGCGCCCATGTGGGCCGCATGGTGTAGTTTGTGCGCGATTTAGAACACAAGAACACACTTGAGAACCACCTAGTGCCTTTTGCGCGCGATTTAAGGGGGGCACGGATACACTCCCCGTTCCTAACGCAACACGAACTGGCGTGCCGGCAAACTCTGCCCACAAGCGGAACTCCGCTCAGCCGAGGTTTTTTTGACTATGCTGAATTCTGCATAGTAGGACTCCACAAACTCCCCCCACCCCTAATATTTTTACGCACAGCAGTGTGGCACACTTTTCTGCTGTGCTGCCGTGCATCAGAATAAAAGGGCAGGAATGAGCTGTATCTACAAGATACTGCGCATACCTGCCCTTTTCACTTGCACTGGTACACAAACAGCAGCCATGTGCCAATGCAGGCATCCTTGCAGCAAGGGTGCTTGAGTTGCAGTAATCATTGCTGTTGTGCAGAAAGGGACACCTTCCTGCACACAAACAATCATTAATGGCGTTTTGCTCTTTCTATGTGTGCTGCACAATTGAGCACACTTAGAAAGAGCAAAGAATGAGGAGAAATAAAAGGATTTCTCCTCATTGCATCACTCCTAGCGTAGGATTCTGACGCATTTCCAGGTTTACGACACTTTGTAAATCTGGGAATATGTTAGGTTCCATAGATGTTGTGTGGGAACACCCACAGCAGCATCCATGGAACGCCCCTTTCAGGCAGAGTAATGCGTGAAAGGGGCCCATATTTACAAGGCCATGAAAAGTCAATCCCCATAATTGGTAGTTAGCTATTTGCAATATGTTTCCTGAATTACACATTCTCTTCAATTCTTAGTAGTAGTTTCTCAGTAAAGATGTATAAAAAGTAAAGAACTGTCAAAGGACTACGATTGTACAAGAACAAGTACAGAAGCCAGAAAAAAGTTCAAACCTTGCAGAGCATGTGGGAGCTGCAAAGTACGATAGCGTGATTGGATGACCAGGGGAGAACCCATCAGTAAATCCCAAGTTGGCAACCATGTTTCTTTAGAAAGCTGGATAGAAGGAGCCATATTGGTAATAATTGTGAAATGTTGACCCTTCTGTCAGACATTAGCAACTTGATCTGGTGCAGCAGTCACCTCTTCTACCAAAATATGCTCAGCCCTCATAGTCACAACCTGGGTTGTCGGTATTCCTCGGGGTATGTCTTCCTAAGCATGTGAACATCCACAGACTTGGAAGTTTCTGGATATTAACATGCACAATCTCACCCTCGATACGGTCAGAGAGTTTCTCCTGTGAAGGGCAAGGTAGTAATGGTAAGGAAATATCCAAAATATGTGGGTGGGGGATAGGGAAAGAGGTGTTCAGCAGGGAAAATATTTTCCTCACGAAGAAAAAAAGTATATACCCATAGAAAGCGCATTTACACATGGTGGATAAACACTTTGCTACATTTAGGAATGTGAATATTTTTTCTCGAGGGGATTTACCTGGAATTCCCAAAGAATTCTAGAACTATTGTTGAGAAATTATGGCAGTCTTCCCTTTTCGGAAATAACTCAGGAATCCTTTGTGAGGTCTAAAAAATTTAGAATTGTACTCCCAACATAGGCATTAGTGAACTGAAGTTTGTTTTTTATAATCCTGCCATCGTGCTATCAATCAAATTACACAAATTGATTAGGAAGCAAAATCAACAATTGGAGATACTTGCCACCGTAGTATCCACCTCTATCCAGGTCATTACAGACACTGTCCCCAGTCCTGACCTTTTCACCTACAAATCTTTAATTTAGGTCAGTTACTCTAATTCAGTGGTCTTAACCTTTTGACTTGCATCAACCCCCACTTAATCGTTACTGAAACCCAGAAATACCTACCGGAATCGTTATTGGAATCTGGGGACCCCCCACTGATTATTTACTGGAAGCCTATGACCCCAACCTAAGCATTTTCAAAAATTTGAACCGCAAAACAATACATGCAAAAATACAGAAGCAAGCATTTACCTAAAAAATACAAATGATGAAATATTGTATTTAATTCACAAACTGCTCCAACTAATGAATCAAAAGATACCAACTTAATTTTTAGCCTCCAATTTCAAATTCCTTCACATTTCTAGAATGAAATTTTAAATTGCACATTTTATGTCTTTATTTATATACACTTTATTAATCTGTTAATGTTACTTCATTTTCTAAGCAGTCACAGACCCACTGAGTAGGCCTCATGGACCCCCAGGGGTCCCCGGATCACAGGTTAAGAGCCCCTGCTCGAATTAGTTCAATGGAAGCGAAACAAGACTACAACACCTAGAATGGATTCGGCTATCAAGCAAAAGCACAGGACTAGAAACGGTGTCCATAATGACCTGGAGAGAGGTGGTAACCCTAGTTGCCGCTGCACCATCAATGTGCAGCAGATCACAGGATGATATGCACTTGGGATCTCTCAACTATAGCAGCTACAAAAAGCACTGCCAACACCATCAGTCCCCACAAGACATGGACACAGCTGCATGCTTTTGATTCTTCACTTGGAATGAATATTTATGTGAAGATGCAGGAAGAGGAAAACAGCACACAGGAAAAGGATATGTCAATAGGAATTACACTTGAGAATTACAGTAATCAGGAATGCTTTCAGAGATTCAGACTTCAGAAGGACATCATCAACAATCTTTTAAACCTCATACCAATCAACATCAAACCCAAGAAAAAAAATCATCTCCCCATGACCACAAAGAACAAGCTGCCATGTGCGCCATACTGCTATGCCGAAGGATCAACAATACAATTGGCAACTCATAACCATTTGTCTGCTAGGCTAATGTATATTTCAAGTCACTGTTTCCCTCAAGCCCTATGCAACATGAAATATTACCTTCTCACAGGCACTAGAGCAGATAGAACAATCATAGAGAGACTTTTATGATATCAGTGGCATTAACCTTTAATGTCTTGCACAGTCAACAAGAAGCCCCATAGATATGCACTTGTCAACTGCAAACACAAAAGATATACCAGCCCAGTCCATTAGTATACAATACCAACCTATGCTTCACTGTTTCTTTAAATGCTTCCGTTGTTCTTCTCATGATATAGCCATCCTGAACATCATTATCGTCTCTGCATGTATGTAGAGACCCAGATATAAACAAATAATACACTTTGGGGGAAATGTACTACTTTTTCAAACAGCGCAGTGCAGCAGCCGCAAATGCTGTGCTGCACTGCGTGAAAAGGAGAGAAGAGGAGAGCACCAAATGTACTCAAATAAGGCACCCTTTTCCCCTCTCTCTAGCGCCGTTGCTAAAATCACCTGCTGTGCGCCACAGAGACACATTTGCTCCAGGGTGGAAGGGTGTCTCTGTGAGCCTAGCATAGGTTTTGTACTGGAGTACCCTTCCAGTACAAAATACTATGCTGAGATACATTTCAAACCTTTTCCTTCTTTGTATGTGTGCTGTACAGTGCAGCACACATGCAAAGTCGGAAAAGGAAGGAGAAATGAAATATTTTCTCTTTCCTTGTGCTTATTTTAAAAGGGCGCAGTTTTCTGATGTTAAACCCTGTCTACTTTTTTTAGTAAATTGGGTTTAGCATCAGAAGCCTTGGGGGGGGCATGGGAACGCCCATGCTCCACCCCTGCTACTCACTCTTGGCGCAACGTAATGCAAAGCAGCGCTTTGCGTTGCTTTGCGTTACTTTCACGTTATTTCCAGTGGTTTAGCACTGGAAAGTAAAATGGGGAAAAAAGATAGTAAATCTCCCCTTTTATGTTTTCTCACCACTCACGGCTCAACTGTGTCTACCTATAGGAGACAGCTGATACCCCAAAGCTCTGACTGACAACAGCCTTCCTCAACACTGCCACTAGGGGAACAGAAGAGATAGAGCTGGGAACAGGGCAAGACATGAGGCACCATCAAGTGAGACTTTCATTTACTCAAATAGTGATTGATGTGCCTGTAGCCAGATACACGGAGGAGCCACATCAAGCCAATAAAGCCTGTGGACTTGCTTCATGTCTGCCTCATGCTATACAACATGACTGTCAAACCATGACCCCCAAACCTGGAAAATTACACATAACTCCTTTCATGATACTTGAAATGACTTCTGATGCATGGTGGGCAGAGAAATTGCATAGTACTATAATTCCAGAGCAGCTCCTGAGTACATTTATATATGGAGCAGCTCCTTTGTACAGGACAGCACTAAATTGGGGGATGTGTCAAAGACACAGCGGTGTTTGCAGGAACTCATAGAGTAATGAGAACACTCCAGAAGTCTACTAGCTACTCACAGCAGAAACATGCCCTTTTTCACACTTGGACCCTGGACACCATAACTATTGCATTTGGCCACCAACTGCTGCCAACACAGAGATGTAAGTTGAGGAAATGGTAATTCGGGGCCTAAATGCATCCCTGACCAATGTAAACGGATAGAGTGCTGGATGCTGAGAGGTACTGGCAATGCATGAAGTAGATACAGCAAGCTCAACTGCTGCTGAATCCTTCCCAGCAGTCTCCAAATAGATATTATGCAGACCTCCAGAGGGGCTTGGCAGTACAAAAAGAGGGGAAGAGGAAATGCATAAATACAAAGTGATCATTACTACTGCCTGGATGTCACTATCGGGATATGCCTGTCAACAATTTGACTAAGCCCTATTCCCATCACTCTCAAGTGGTTGGGAAAAACACTATTCACTGATATGGAGCACACAGTTCAAGCAACAATGCACTACTTGATTTTTTCAGACTTGCAATATCTTGTGCATGACACTTGATGTACTATCTCTTCCTGGAGTACCATCCTGATTTCCCTTACTGCTGTATGCTGCGACTCATGCAAATATTACTTATCCTGCTACATCGTTTACCCTATTGCCTCCTGACAGTCACAGAGTTCACTCTGCTGGGTTTTTATTCGTCACCTCATACATCTGAAGCATAATATGCTGGTATCAAATTGCCAATCTCCTCCCTCTGTTGAAACCAATTAAACCATTGAGACCTTAGTAACCTTACCACCTGCAGTGCCCTCATCAATATATTGCCTTCCTTCCGGAGAATCTATCATCCCAGGGGACATCGTTTTCCATATGTACCAGTAGTATCTGCTTCTACCTCATCACTTGGCTGATGCTGAAGGTATGTGCCCAGTGAAATTATATCATCCCTGTAGTCCTATGCCCAGTGTTCATCACATGCTTGACATACTGTCAGGGCCAGTGCTCTTCAAACAACTGTAGACAATGCCAAGTAATTTTTTCATTCTTACATATGGCTACCTGTATTCTCCCTTCGTCAGATGAGGGGGCATATTTATGGCAACTGCTTCAACGCTGTGTCAGAAAAACTTGTGCTGCGTTGCAACACTTTCTTGCAACATGGATGCGCCGTATTTATGGTAGTTGTGTAAAAAATTATTTTGCATCGGTGTGAAGGATGGCGCAAATTCTCATAACACAACTGCTACCTATGTGATGTGAAGCTGATTTGCATGTCGTAAAGCACCTTTACCTGCCACAAATCAGTATTGAGTTATTCAGGAGTATGTTGTGTGGTGGGAACCTTCAAAAAGAGAAGCGTTTCAAAGCAAAAAACCTTTCCAATTGAAGAAGAGCAGGAAATGGAGGGAGCAACAGCAACCAGCAGTGAGGGCATCAGCCCCAACCCCAGCCAAGATGACTAGACAGCAGACCAGGGAAGGAGGAAGAAGAAGAATTTCAGTGAAGAGGAGAACCAAATATTAATATCTGAGATGACAAAGAATGAACACCTTCTCTTTGTCACCTCCAAATTGCCATTAGGGAAGAAGAAAGCCATTTGGCAGTTCATAGTTGATAAGATCAACACTGTAGGGAAAACAAAAAGGACAGTGGAAGAGTGCAAGAAGAGGTGGCATAATTATAAGCGCAGGACTAAAGAGAAACTGTCCAAGAACCTGAGAGCAGCAATGAGGACTGAAGGAGGACCCGATGTTCAGGAGGAGTTTGACCCATTGGAGGAGCAGGTGGCATTACTAATCCCAACAGAGTTGGTTGCAGGAGTGAAAGGACAGGACAATGCTGCATTTGAGGACCAGGAAGAACTACAGGTTAAGTGAAAACAAGGGACCACTTCACTGAGTGCAGGGGGAAGGGCAGGAATGTCTCACATGTTAAATCATCCATCGCATAAATGTAATTTACTTGGGCAGTGACAATTAATTCAGTCCGATCCAAGCCTGCCATATTTCTCAGGTCCATGTGTGAAGTGCTGCCCTAGTCCACGTTGTCCTTTGAATCCTGGGACTTGTGGTGTAGTGTACAACATGATTGACCAGGACTACAAGTCCCACAATACCAGGCAAAAACCCTGGACTGGAGCAGCACATCATGCATGGACCTTGGAAACCTTGTAGATATGTCAATGGCAATGCAGGCCACTTTGCACCATGAAGAAAGTGTGCTTGTTTGGGGGCTAGGCAGCCAACAGTGGAATGGAATTGAATGCAGTTTTCCAGAGGGTAAACTCCTCACTGGGGAGGGGATCCAAGTGCTGGGTATATGAAGGCTCTCCAAGTAGGATCATGTGATGAGCCAGGTGTACAGGAACTAGCTCTAAACCATATTACAAGCAACTCTTCTGATATGCTGGGTGAGATTTTTACAGGTCTTGCCTGGCATGTAAGAGACCACCCTACGTTCTGCCTTGATCAAATGGATATTCAGGGTGGGGGTGAATACAAGTCATGCACAGCAGAGGTTCATGATTGTGTGTTGGAAGTGTGGATGGTATGTGAGCTAGGTGGGCCCCTGATCTTGTTGTCTTGTAGGTGTGGCTGAGCACATTGAACTGGCAATGTCTCTGAATGGGCCATCATTGTATCTCAAGGATGTGAGGTTTGATGTGTGTGCTGCAAGGTACACTGAGTGATAGTCAGCCACTGCTGTGTAGGATAGTTTGCCACTTGTGTAGAAGCTGTGTAGAGATGTCTTGCTAGAGGGCATTGGTATACCACAGTCTACATGGGATGTGGGCCTGGGTAATGGGTGCCGCAGGTGTCAGGAGGGAGCCATAAGAAGAAAAGTCTGACTGTGGAACATATGTGAAAGCAGGTGGGTGTGAAACAGGGAACTGTGATGTGTCAGAGGGAGGTAGGTGTCCAGGATGATTGTAGAGTGATGTGCTTAGGCCTAGTCGTATGGGCAACCAGGGTAGGTACATGTTGTAGAATATCCTCTCTACTACCTTGTGAAGTACATTATGAGTCCTAACTCTCACATACAGGTAGGTATGTTGGAAAATTGCATATTGTAACAAATGTTGGTGGTGTTGGTGTCTCCTGAGAGTCATTGTATGATCTGGATGACATCAGTGTATGAAATGAAGTAGAATCTATGGATCTGAATGATGATTGCTAGAGGAGGCATATACAAGTACAAGTGAGTGGGGCTAAGTGAAGAGGTTTGCACAACTCTGCAGATGAGCATCTTGGGTTCAGAGGAAATGGAGTGTACGTGAGCTGTTGCATATTTCCAAGTGTGACACATGGCTATCCACGTCAGAGATCATTCTCAGTGCCTACTGTTCTGGACTCTGGAAATGACTGTATGTGCAAGGAAAGTACTGGTTGGATTCCAAGTGAAGTATGGTAAATACATGCCCTTACCCATTCCTGTAGAGTAGCAAGGTTGCTTGTTGTGTAGAGTTGTGTGGATGTGTGTCAAATATGACATCTAGCCCGCAATATTTCACAAACTGCATGCAGGACAGTACAGCAAGTCAGATTGGTGTGTTGTACTGTGTGAAAGGCTGAGTGCAGGATTATATGTAATCAATGACAAAATAACATTCCTTGGTCGATGCGATGGGCTAAATGATGGCTAGAGGAAATGCAGGCACCCTGGTGACATAGTGCAATGTTCTCAGCACGGGTGCCAATAAGTGAGTGTAACATCACTATAGTCACAAAAAAGAGAAGCAAATCAATTTGTGAAATGTGGCCCTTACCTGCACTCACCCTTTCAGACAGGGCAGGCAGCAAGCTGGCTAGCTGTGTTGCATTGTATCATTACACAAATAGGCACTATTGTTTAACAGTGGTTGTGTGAGCAATGTAATGTATTACCATGTGAAAGGCAACAATAGTGTAACATAGCCACATTTACTTGTAGTAACATATATTCCAAGTATCTCTGTGTACTTGAAAGTGAATAAAAACAACAGTAAGATTGTCACCTAAATGACTTCTGTCTACAGCTATCATGGATCACTATTGACATATTCCTATCTCATTGCAGAAGGACAAACAACATCTGTGCAGCAGCCTATCCTTGATGACCAACCTGTTGGTGATGCCATTTTGCCACCCTGGATGATGACACCTTCCAACAACTCTTGGACTCCATTGAATCTCCTCCCCCAGGTGTGGCAAAGGCAGTCACCATTGCAGGGTCTCCAGAGGAAGCGTCTCTTACAGGATATGCCCTATCTAGCAGTCCAGTCCTAACTGAGGACTCTGAGAACCCCCAAGTTGTATTCCAATGGTGAGTGGCAGGAGTTCAACAGAGAATGGCTGATGATGTGTGGGTGGGGATGGAGACCCTAGTGAGCACCCCAGAAGGAGTCAATAGAGCCTGAGTCCTAACAGGATATGGCTAAGGCAATTAGAGACCCCTAAACTTAGCTCCATGGGATGGATGAGTCACTAGCTGACATTACTACTAGCTACTAAGATATTTAAAAACTAACACTCACCTGTGCCACACCTATGCTAATCCCTAACACTATGCTAAATAACTACAACCAATACTACAAATAATTAAATGGGCAAAGTCAATGGGTAGAAGGAGAGAGTCCCAGATCTGCCCAGCAATCTGATCCACTGCCTCCTTTATGGTTAGTAAGATGTCTTTGATGCGGACATGCTCCCTCTCAATGCCAGCCATCTTGGTGTTGAGCCTCCTCATCTGTCGCATCATCCTGTAGTGTAGGGAGTATGTTGTTCAAAGCCCGGCTAGGCAACCTTCGCTTGGGCTGACCAGTAGAGGGTCCTTCTATGGCCTGGGTTGTGGATAGTGGCACAGTTGAGACTTGGGAGGGTCCTGCTGTGGTCTGGGGGGTTGGATGTGCTTGCTGTCTGGCACCCTATGATACTGGTGGGGCTGTTGCTGTTGTGGTTTTGGGACCTGCTCCCATTCCTCAAGGTCCCACTGGACTTTTCCTGTTGGTTTTTTGCAGCCATCCTCCAGCAGGTCTTACCAATTTTTCTAATGTGCTTGTAGTGGTCACGTCTGATTTTATATGTCCTGACCATGTCTGGTGTCATGTTGTCTAGGGAGTGAAAGCAAACATATATTACATCTGCTTACAAATGTACATGTTGTTTTCAAAAGTCGACCAATATTGTCATGTTATCATAACTGTAAGTCCAGAACAACACCAAATATTGAGATAGATATATGGACAATACAAAATCATTCCAAATACAACATGTGAATCTGACTCAAATGATGACAGTGTAGGTGTTCAATATGTGATGTTTTTCACAGTATAGTAACAACCATATCACTTATAAGAGTGAATGTCTGTCCTGCCGATCTGTTAATAGGTAATTTTAGACATAGTCCAGATATGTTAAATCTTGGTGTTGTTCTAGCATAAGGCGGCGGGGGCAAAGTAGGTCACAAACATGTGAGCAGTGACAAGTTAAGCAAGTACAGCTAGTGTGCAACTGCATTGCATTACACATCTGGAGTTACACAATGCAGCACACATTGCTGACTTGACTTGCTCTGCGTCAGGTTGCCACTCCATATATGGAGGGTGGGTGGCTCCCCCAAGCAAGACTTTGATGTGGAATACAACAGCAATTTTGCCTAAGGCAAATACATTGTATTCTGAAATTAAACATCTGGTAGACAATACCATGATCAGCTTAATACATTGACTTTTATGTACACTCATTCTCCCTGGGCTGCATTCATCAGCGCACATATAACATCTCTCAGGATCTCAGGAGTGTGTGTATGCTTGCAGTAGTACACATCTGTACAAGAACTTTGTTGGGTACAAAACAGGGCCCCTTGCACCATGATGCAAGGGTGCCTGCATTGGATCTAGCCAGTCTAATTTACCCCACCTGTAGGTGAGCAGAGTAATGCACTGTATAACACTGCATTCCTGCACATGACGTTATACCTTGCACTGAATGAATGCCTCACAGAAATGACGCAAAAGGGAGAAACAGGCCATGAGTCTGGCATGTCAATGCCATTCCATGTGCTGTCTAGTGCGTGTGTCCAGCTGGCCAACCATGCCAATGGCACTGTATCCATGCATTGAGGCCTGCTGGGGCTCAATAGGTGTAACGCCAACAACATTTGCACAATGTGCACCAGATATACACATTGCATTGAGACATGAAGCCTGACATCCAGTTTACACTTGCAAAAACATATGGCCAGAACACTGCCATGTGGACATCTACACTCACCATGTGCAAAAGTCAGGCAGTCTGGTAATGATTTGTACGACACCATGGATGAAAAATGTAGCAGGCCTGCATGCCTGCAGACTCCAGGGCATCAGTGTAATTGTAACTCCATCACTCCAGGTCACATTGTTATGATATGGACTACTCTGAGGAAGGCTTAGGAACCCTGATGCTGGATTACAACAGCCATACCTCAGGTTAATGTAGCTATTATCTGATTTAACCATACTAATGAAAACGTACAAAAACCCTTACTGGAACACTTGTTGAGTTGCCTTTTTTTCCCTTTCACGGCTCAAAATCATGATGTGGAGTGTTGATCAACTGGAATTATGTAGCAGGAGAGGTTAAACGTATGCAGCATGTATGAGCATACAATGCAGCAGGATGAAGCAATACATGTGGCATATTGACACATTTTGTATGAATCTGATTTCATAATATCTTCATGTTAATACTTGGCAACAGTCCCTGGGTAATAATTTTGGGCTATACCACCCCAAAAGGCATTGGGATGGGATGAAAAATGGGATGGGATAAAAAATTAAAAATTACTGCTTCTTATTCTGGAAATTTGATATGAAGAATTGTTAATACAAATCTGGTGGGATGAAGAATACCCAATACCACCATTGAAAACTAAATACAGATTGAACTTTGATCAACTACTCGTGATTTACAGTAATGAACTTTGCAATACCTTTTATAGGGACACAAGGCAGTGCAATAGGGGACGAGCCCCAGTTGGGGAACGCTACTTTATCTTATTAATGGTATTTCACACTCAAGGATCAGAGAGTGAAACCCTTCTGCACGCCATAAAAAGAGTACGATTCAACTTAAGTTTGGAATATCGAGTAGTGCATGATCTTTCTTACTTGTAATAATTTTGAACCTCATCAGCACCTGTTTTATACACAAATATGGTCATAGGCAACAGAAACGTGCCCAGACAAGCTTAGCGATTGTCATTTCACTTCGCTGCTACATAGGTTGAGACATGGTTTGTTACGTTTGTGGTACTACTAAATTTGATTGTGTTGAACATCTGCAAATTATGCACCATTTAATGGTTCATGTGGCAAATGCATCAAGACTATTGAAATGCTCAACCAATCAATCAACCAGACATTTGTAGAGAGCGGCAAATCACCCGTGAGGGTCTTGAGGTGCTGGAGATGTTGGCTGCTGTGAGGTGGGTTGCTCATTTCAACATCCAGGTCTTGAGTTCTCTTCTGAATTGTTGGAGCGATGGTGCGGTCCTGAGGGGCAGGGGAAGGTTGTTACATGCCTTGGCTGCCAGGTGTGAGAAGGAGTGTCCTCTGCTGTTGGGTAGGTGGATCAGTGGGGTGTCTGCGAGGAGGAGAGAAGCAGATCGAAGGTGTCTGGCTGGTTGGTGGAAGGTGAGGCAGTTGTTGATATATGCTGGTCCCTCATTGTGCAGGGCCTTGTAAACGTGGGTCAGCATTTTGAACCGGCATCTCTTCTGGATTGGGAGCCAGTGTAGTTTCTTGAGGTGGGGTGTGATGTGGGTCCTTCTAGGGAGGTCGAGGATGAGTCTAGCCGCTTAGTTTTGAATTGTCTGGAGTCTCTTCAGGAGGTGTGTAGTGATTCCAACGCAGTGTGTGTTTCCATAGTGCAGTCTGCTGGTAATGAGGGCCTGAGTGACAGTCCTTCTGGTGGTGACTGGGAGCCACCCGAAGATCTTGCGTAGCATACAAAGGGTGTGG
Source organism: Calotriton arnoldi (assembly GCA_963921515.1). Classification (NCBI taxonomy): domain Eukaryota; kingdom Metazoa; phylum Chordata; class Amphibia; order Caudata; family Salamandridae; genus Calotriton; species Calotriton arnoldi. Next base: position 32,410 of record CAWUFW010022121.1, on the reverse strand, counting down.
AAGCAGGTGTATGAGACTGTGTTGACTTATTTCTTCATAGGTAGCTTTCTGTCCAGGATGATGCCGAGGTTGCGGGTGTGGTCTGTTAGGGTGGGGTAGGGCCGAATTTTGTGTGCCACTGTGCATTGCTCCATGGTGAGGTGTTGTTTACAAAGATGAGGACTTCGTCTTGTCTGTGTTGAATTTGAGACAGTTGTCCTTCATCCAGTCAGCGATGTTCATCATGCATCTGTGGAAGCTGGTTCTGGTGGTGTATGGGTCTTTGGACAGTGAGAGGAGGAGCTTGGTGTCATTGGCGTAGGAGATGATGTTGACGGTGTCAGCCAGGGTAGTCATGTAGGTGTTGAAGAGGGTGGGACTGATAGACGATCCTTGGGGCACACCGCAGATGATAATCTTGGGCTCTGAGGTGAAAGGTGGGAGACGGATCCTCTAGGTTCTACCGGTGAGGTAAGAGGTGATACATTTGAGGGCGTCTTCCTGGATGCCGATGTGGTGGAGTCTGTTGATCAGGATGCGATGGGAGACTATGTCAAATGCAGCTGACAGGTCCAGGAGGATGAGGTCTGCTGTTTCTCTGCAGTCCAGGAGGGCCCTGATGTCATCGGTGGCTGTGATCAGGTCTGTCTCTGTGCTGTGGTTGGCTTGGAATCCGGACTGGTAGGGGTCCAGGAGGTTGTGGTGTTCGAGGTGTTGGGTGAGTTGCTGGTTGATCGCTTTCTCAAGGACCTTTGCTGGATATTGGAGAAGAGAGATGGGCCAGTAGTTCTTACGTTCAGCTGGGTCTGCGGATGATTTTTTCATTAGGGGTTTCACTTCAGCATGTTTTCAGTCCTCAGGGAAGGAGGCCGACTTGATGGAGGTGTTCAGGACTTTCCTGAGCTCATCGCCGATTGTCTTGCTTCTGAGGTTGAATACGTGGTGAGGGTAGGGGTCAGTGGGTGCTACAGAGTGCACGGAGTTCATGATGGAGATAGTGTCTTGCGTGGTGTTTGAGGAGGTCCCAGTGGGTGAGCAGGTGTTCGGGTTTAGTGTTTGAGGGTGTGAGCTGGTTGATACTGTTGGCAGCAAAGGGTTGGTGTGTGAAGTTTTCATAGATGGCCGAGATCTTGTCTTGGAAGAAGTCGGCAAGGTTGTCGCACAGGTCCTGGGAGGGTGTGATGTCGTTCTCGGAGGTGGCAGGATTGGAGAACTTCTTCACAATGGCGAAGAGTTTCTCACTGTGGTTTGTGCTGGCTCTGATGCGGTCTACTATGCCGTTCTTCTTAGTTTTTTTCAGTAGGCTGTGGTACTGGTTGAGTGCTGTCCTGAATGCAGTGCAGTCTTCCTTCTTTTTGCTGATGCGTCACTTCCTTTCTAGTTATAGGCAGTTGCACTTGGTAGATTGCAGTTCCTTGGTGAACCAGTTGTCTCTTTAGGTAGGTCCTTTGGACTTGGATGTCTTGGCAGGAGCAATAGTGTTGGCACATTCTGTGATCCACTGGGAGAGGATTGTTTGCTGCTTTTTCAGGGTTGGGTGTATGGTCTAGGATGTGTGAGCAAATAGAGTTGTTCCAATGGTCTTCTGATATCTTTTTTTAGTCTCCGTGCATGGATCTGGGGGGTATGGAGCCAGGGTCGGTGGGTCCTTAGATGCAGGAGAGGTCGCTGTAATGATTGGACCAGGTGAGTTGTGTGGAGTGGTTGTACTTGATTCTGTCGCTGGAGGTGAAGATGGGGTGGAGCATGTGTCCTGCAATATGGGTAGGGTCAGTGACCAGCTGCTTGAGACCAATGTAACTCATGCTCTCCAGGAGGTCGGTGGTATTGACGTCACTGTGGTCTTTGAGGTGGAAGCTGAGGAAACCCTAAGAAGATGTAGTGCTCAGTTGATTACAATTGGGGAGATGATGTCTGGGATGGCATTGCAAAATATGGGGCATGGTCCTGGTGGTCCATAGGCAAGGGTGCCTTTGATGGTGTTTTTTTAGTTTGTGTGGAGTTCGAAGTTGAGGTGTTCCATAATCAGGATTGGGTCATCTGTGGAAGTCATGTAGCGGATGGTGTCTTTGTAGATGATGGCGATTCCACGTCCTTGTTTGTTGGTTTGGTCCCAGTGGGTTATTTTGTGGCCTTTGGTGATGGTGATGGTGATGTCTGGTGCGGAGTCGAGGTTCATCCAGGTCTCTGTGTGGAAGATGTCCGGGATGAGATTGTGTCCCAAATCTCTGTGGCATGTTTCCAGAGTGAACGTGCATTGAGTAGGATGCACTGGAGATTTTCCTAACATCATGTTTTGCTCACATCACCACAGATGTTAGAATGCATGTATCCAGTGGGCCTGCTTACATTGCCCCTACATTCACATTGACATGCCTCCTTGTCTATTCTAAATGGACATGTGGCTAAGTTCTGTTGTGTTGGCACACTGACTATAATTTGGTTGCAAGTGATTGATACCTTCCAATACACATCACAGTGTTACAACTCACATGGATCACACACAGACGTCAATAAGCTACATCCATGTACTCATTATACTTACTGGTTGCATTGGGATCCCGGAAGCTGTTGATCTCAACCCGGTTGAAAGGGAAGTGTCCACCTAGAAGACAAAGATTTGGGCATTATATTGTAAACAGTGCAGCTACACAGAGTCCAATTTCCATTATAAATACTATGTCATCCCCCTGTTTATGAAATATTCAACACTCTTGGCACACATATGTGTACATTGTATTAATATGGGATGCAGCTAATCACCTTGCAGGGCTGAGCTGGCTGGATGTTGAAGCTCAGAGGTATCGATCATCATACGCCTCAAGCATGCCTCAGACATGTGATGTTTTCAGTGCTGCTGCTCAGCATCATCTCAGGCCCCCTTGTACAATGATACATGGGTGACACTATTGGCCCTAGGCAGACCAAAGAAGTGCTGTAGCAATTAATGCTACCTTGCAATATGGTGCAAGAGTCCATGGCATGTAAGCAGCTTTCTATTATTCTGTCCTGTAAGGCCCACTTTCCTGCACAATAACATTTGTCTGAGGCATATTAATTTGTCTATGTATGCTGCACAATGCAGCACACATGAAACGTTTGACAAATATGGAGAGTGAACATATATTTTCTCCTTACCCATCACCTGTGGAAGCCTGGCATTTTTGAAGCATTCCCTAGTCAATTACATATGTTAAATCAGGGAATGCTTCTAATACCATGCATGTTCCATGTGAACAACCACCCACAACCCATTGAACAGCCCCCTGGGCTAGGGTATGGCAATGCAACTATTGGCCCTGCGTTGTTTCACGCTGGCTCTATGTAGCCACACTGAGGCACACAAATTGCCCTTGTGTTGCTTGAATAATTTTACTTTAACCGCTTGACCGCGGCGCGGATTCTGCCGCGGTGCTGGGCGTTCCCTTGAGTGGGCGTGTCTGGGACGGCCCCCGGCCATCCTCCGCACACGCCCACCGTGACGTCGGGCGGCCGGGGGCCGTCCGACGCATGGAAAGGGTTAATTATTGCAATGCACATGATGCAAGTTGCATGGTGCAATTTAAAATTGAGCTAAAGAATGATGATGGATTCAACCCAGATCTGTGACTGGGGGTGAGTGTTTGAAAAGTTTCAGCACTCCGTCCATCATCTCCTTGTCTTTGCTTTGTTCGCCCTAAGTTGGCAGGGTATGCCCAGACGTGGGTCCCTTGCTCACTTTGCCACTGGATTCAAGCTAGCTGGCTGATGAGGGCTGTTAGCCCAAAACCGGTCCCAGGATGCTTGATTCCAGTCCAGGGAAGACATGGCTTGGCAGTTCGGTCTGGACTGTTCCCATGAGGCACAGGGTCAAGACTGATTTGCATATGGCTATGTCTGAACTGGGGTGGCAAATTGAGCTAAAGAATGATGATGGATTCAACCCAGATCTGTGACTGGGGGTGAGTGTTTGAAAAGTTTCAGCACTCCGTCCATCATCTCCTTGTGTTTGCTTTGTTCGCCCTAAGTTGGCAGGGTATGCCGAGACGTGGGTCCCTTGCTCATTTTGCCACTGGATTCAAGCTAGCCTGGCTGATGAGGGCTGTTAGCCCGAAACCAGTTCCAGGATGCTTGATTCCGGTCCAGGGAAGACATGGCTTGGCAGTTCGGTCTGGACTGTTCCCATGAGGCACAGGGTCAAGACTGATTTGCATATGGCTATGTCTGAACTGGGGTGGCAAATTGAGCTAAAGAATGATGATGGATTCAACCCAGATCTGTGACTGGGGGTGAGTGTTTGAAAAGTCTCAGCACTCCGTCCATCATCTCCTTGTGTTTGCAATTTAAAACTACCACATTTCAAATTATGCCCCGTTAAATGTTTATGTATTGCATGACTGCTATAGCAACATCACTACATGAAGTTGGTAACAAACATACATACTTACAGGTCCTCCAACCTCCAGTCCCAACAGGTCCACCAGAACAGCCTCACTTGCCACTGCACCACTATATTCACGCAAGCCTGGCTGATTAGGGTGATTCCCCGAAGCCAGCTCCAGGATGCTTCTTTCTGGTCCAGGGAGGACCTGGCTTGGCAGTTCGGGCTGGACTGTTCCCATGAGGAACAGGGTCAAGACTGATTTGCATATGGCTGGGTCCAAACTTGTGTGGCGTGATCAGCAAAAGAACAATGGATTAAACTCAGATCTTTGTGACTGGGGGTGAATGTATGCATTATTTAGCATTCCGTCCACCACTTGTTCTTTTTGCTTTTGTCACAGTAAGTGGGAAGGGTATGCCCAGACGTGGGTCCCATGCTTACTGCACCACTGGATTTAAGCTAGCCCGGCTGATGAGGGGTGATGTCCCGAAACCAGTCCCAGGATGCTTGTTCTGGTCCAGGGAGGGACTGGCTTGACAGTTCGGGCTGGACTGATCCCATGAGGAACTGGGTCAAGACTGGTTTGTATATGGCTGGGTCCAAACTGGGGTGGCATTGTGAGCAAAAGAACGAGGGATTAAACCCAGATCTTTGTGACTGGTGGCGAATGTATGCATTGTTTAGAATTCTGTCCATCATTTGTTCTTTTCACTTGCCACTATGTCAGCCCAACACTGTTTTCATTGTGAGACAGTGCGCTCACCTTCAAAGATTCGGTCCATGTGCCAATGCACATGCTGCTACCTATCCTTCCTGTCCTTGGGAGGGTAGCCCTGGCTGACCCTACACCCAGAGGCCACCATGTGGGGCAGGTAGTGCCAAATGAGCTATAGGAGGCCCCACACCTCTCCCTCTGAGTAATTCCTACCCTACCCCGAGGGCATGACTAGGAACCCAAAGCAGCCTGGCAAGGTTTGTCAGACTAGCCCTCGTACGGTGCATAGCGAGTGTAGCAAGCAAGGCTGACCACTACAAAGAAGGGCTTAGAGGGGTTATCCTCCCAAGAAAACTTGGGAATTTATTTTACATTCTACCATAGATTTGTCATTATATATTCAATTGTATTAGCTTTAAAAGCATAGTACATGATGACTTTACTGTGCACCAGGATATGACAATTTTCATTGGGGCTCTTCAATGATTCCCTCACTATTACTCTCCAACAGAGCTCTCATCTCTCCATAGCCCCTCTTTCACATGTATACCATTTGTTTTATAGCACCTCTTAAACAGTATAGGGTGTCGGAGAACTTTACACCACATACAGCGACAATCAATCATACGTGTGTAAATAACTGTATAGAACATGTGATATAAGGCAAAGGGGTCTACAAGGTGTAGGAGTCACGTGTCATCCATATTGGTAGGCATGTTTTACGAGTGCTTGGTCTGGCAAAGCACAAGCCTGTGATTTGGAATATAACACAGTGGCTAGGGTTGACTTTAATAAGAATGTATTTCTACCCAAACAAAACTTTTTTAGCATCATCATGATAATGAAAGACTGGGAAAAAATTATAACTTTCCATCCTGTACCATGCAGTTGGCATGCAGCCCTTTGAGGGCAGTTCATAGCTCATTGTGTTAGATTACGATTGTAACTTATGAAATGCACAATAACAAAAGAATCTCTGTGACAAAAGCATTAACCAACGGAGCTATACATATAAAATATTGTTATTTGATATGCATGAAGAACATTCTTTACAGAAAGCATATTAACCCTCTGCGCTACTGTAGGTAAGTGCCCTTTTTGACATTGTCACCCCCCCCCCTTTTGCCTGGTATCTGATGCAATTCTGACTGAAAGTATACTGGGTTCCAAAATTGGCACCACTTTAGGCTCCATTTAAGCCCCTAATAAACAGTGCCCCAGGTACCCAGGGTATTGGGACTAAAGAGGGTCCCTAAGGGATGCAGCAGGCATATTAACCCTCTGCACTACTGTAGGTAAGTGCCCTTTTTGACATTGTTACCCCACCTACTTTTTGCCTGGTATCTGATGCAAATTTGACTGAAAGTGTACTGCGTTCCACAATTGGCACCACTTTAGGCTCCATTTAAGCCCCTAGTAAACAGTGCCCCTGGTACCAAAGGCATTGAGACTAAAGAGGGTCCTTAGGGCTGCCTCACCAAGCTCATGCAAACTGCAATTGTAGCCTGTGTGTTTTGGTGCAGAGAAATGTGAAGAGCCGACATGGAGCACATCCTTGGGTGCCGTGCCTGCATAACACAATATGTGGTATAGGTAAACCACACTTACAGCAGGCCTTACAGCCCTAGGGCAGGGTGTACTAGACCCCGTGTGTGGGCGTATCTGCTTGGGTGGATGTACCCCTGTGATATCTAAGTCAATTCTTAGATACTGCAAGTGCACAGGGAAGCCGTAACAAGTACATGGGCTGGACACTCATGATTACGTGTTCCCCAGCTACATGACAGCTTAACTGAAACCCCAGATGTGTGGTACCAAACATCTCATATTAATAAACCCACACTGATGCCAGTGATGGATTTATTAACAAATGCACCCAGAGGGCACCTTAGTGGTGCCCCCTGAAAACCTACAGACTACTAGTGTGTTGACTGACTGGTCTTGACCAGCCAGCTACCACAGATGAGTTGCTGACCCCCTTAGGTGAGAGTATTAGCTCTCAAGTTCAGGAACAAAGCGTGCTCTGGGCAGAGGTGTCTTCTCCACAGAGGATCTGCAATCCAGGACGGGAAGCTTCAAAGGCTTCACCGCATTTGTTATGCAACCACGGCCTCTCCAGATAGCGAAGATGCCCACCCCCCTGTCCAGGCCCCACATTTGACGGCAAGACAGGCGGTAAAACTAGGAAGTTAGGAGGTGCGTCTAACACCAAGCCAGCACCACCCCGAAGGTGGACTAGCTGATGTGCACACAACCTTTTTAGATTCCTCCATCTTGTTTTGGACAAAATTTGCATTCTAGGGTCAGGGTTATGCCCATTTCCCACAGAAAGTGGTCATATAGAGGGTCATATAGAGGGTGTAGACACCCTATAGGTAGGCAGCCCATTGACCACTACCTCTCACTCCAGAAAGCTGCTGGATACCCAAGAAAGTATATAGTGCTTTTAAAACTGCTGCCCGGCTACAAAAGTGCACCCACTAACAAAAGCGACCCCCCACTCTTTCAGCCTCCCTGGGAAATGCCTGATGCCTGGTACAGCCAGTCCGGGCTTGCCTACCCCTTCCAGACATGTTCCTATCCCTCACTGACATATGAAACCCCCCCAAAAAAACCTTAAAATTAAGCCTACCTCTAATATATATAACCCCTCCTATATTTATATAACCCCTAAATAGACAGACACCCAACAATACAAAGACAAATACTAATACAATACACTACAAAAAGACACCAAAAGCACACAATTTACACAAGACAGGGACAGACCAGAAATGAAAGATCAAAAATCACTCCAAAACACCAGGCACTGTCAAAAACACCTCCAATACCAGCACAAACTAACAGTCTGTAAGGGGAAGTGAAACTAACCTTCACACTTCCTAGTATGTAGCCTGCCACACCCATTGTGTCATTTCCTGGGTGTGTCCAGCACTTTTCTGACATTTGCGTCAATTTTTCTGACATATTTCAATGCAAATTGGCATTGGGTGATGGATACACTGCGGGTAGCACTTCTGCAGTACAGTCTGTTCCACACAATGGTGGTAATGCACGGGTTCTGACCCACACAACTGGTGCAATGCCCCGCACAACAGGGCGATGGACGGGTTCTGATCCACACAACAGGGCTGATACATTGAATCTACTGTAGTGGCCTAAGTTATGCTGGATCAAACACCTTAGGCCCACTCCCATTTGTCCAGGGCTGGGGTGGCACCTCTTGGCAGGTCTGTGTGACAGAGGGCAGTGTCCAGGTGGTGAAGCAGGGTGGCTGGAAATCTTTCATGTGCCTGTAACTTTATACAGGAGGCCCAGTAGATTACCCGTGGAGTCAGTCTGTTTTCAAGGAATGCATGTACAGTCCTTATCACCCAGCCAGGAGATCAGCAGGCAGCATGGCAGCACAGCAAGGCAGGAGTCAATAGCTGTATGATCACACATCAGTTTTCACAGGAGTTACCATGGTAAAAACCAGGATTTCCCCCACAATCATATGTGCATGTAAAGACTGATTCTCTGGCCTATGGCCTATTCTATTTGATTCCCTATTCAGCTCAATCTCTCTCCTCCTGCAATGTGTCAGTAACACTCCTTGTGATGTGTCACCGATGCAACACACACTTAACGAAGCACAGAGACAGGCTGGCTCCCCCATACTCCAGTGTATGTCCCACCAAGCTTGCAGCTTTGATGGACTGGCAAACTCCACTAGTGTAATTCCAATATTCCTCATGTTTTGACTAGGCTTGAGTTGTGTGGCACTTACACAATGCAACATGGTATATGCGCAATGCAACTCATATAGTATTTGTCAAGCCACCCAGGGCCACCTTGCGTAGCTCTGAGTGGTGTCATAACTGTTGAGCGAAGCAATGAATCACAAATCACTGCATTGCCTTGTTCTGGGCCAGGGTTAGGTTCCATGGCCATTGCATGGTTGTGCCCATGCAACTCCCATGGTTTTAGATGCATTTCCAGACTTACCAGAACTGGTAAACCTGGTAATGCTCGATAAAGATACACCTTCCCAGGAGAGGTGTAACAAGGAGTAATAACTTTAATTATACTCGTTACTTTCTCTTTCAATGTGTGCTGCATTCTGCAGCACATGTAGATGAAGGAATATGCCTCTTAAGATTAGTAGTTTTGCAGGAAGGCTCCCCTCTATGCACAAATACATTCCTGCACGCAACACAAGCACCCTTGCACCATGGTGCAAGAGTACCAGCTTTGGAGCTAGGCGGGAGACATCGTTTACAACGAATGTGCTACAACGCATTCCATTACAACGCGGTCGTTACACCAACCGCGAAGTTACATCGCAAACCATTACAACGCAAGTCGTTACAATGACTTGCTGTAGGGGGCAGAAGGTGTTGGATTTAAAATCCAACACCTTCCATACTGTTGCACAGACTGGAGTTGGAATAGTAAATTCTACTATTCCAACATCAAGCGCCCCCTACAGCAAGTCGTTGTAACGACTTGCGTTGTAATGGTATTCAATGTATGTGACAACGCGTTCGCTGTAACAACCGCGTTGTAATGGCATGCAATGTATCGCATGCATTGTAACATTGCATATTCGAGCTAGGCAGCCAAAACCGCACTGGTGCAAGGGAAAAGGCAGGAATGCATTGTATTCTATAAGATACAGCACATTGTAAAAGGACTTGCTGCGCTGCACTGTCTGACCATGCTAAAAAATATACCCTTCAGTGTACAGTCACAGGACATTCAGTGAACAACACTGTAATCCACATGTTTCAGGCTACTACCAGCATAATGACATGCGGCACACACACTCAGTCACTGCACACTGTTTGGTTCTACACTTCCTTTGAACTGTACTATTGTGTGTCACGGTGAACACACACTACCAGCACACACATATTAACCATGTGCACACTGTTCCACATTTGAACCTATGAGTTGTGTATGTCTTGCACAGACACATGCATTCTGCACATGGTTTTATCATGCAGACATGTGATGATCACCTGATGTTGGGCAGGGTGAGTGTAACACACAGCAACAGACCTTTTGAAGAGGTGAGTGAGCCAGTAGGTCTCACTGCAGTGAACCAAGGTTGAATGGTAATTTACACCACTACTGTTCACTACACAACATGCTCCCATCCCCACTTTAGGTCTCTATTAATCCTGGCAAAGGCAGTAGGCTACATCTATTATGAGGGTAGGTGTCTGTGTGGCCCTCCTGGTCCAAGAAGACTTTAATTGTTGATGCAGGCCTATGTCATGGCACACATGCATATTCCCTTTTCCCCTTTGGGTATATACCAGAGCTGACAAGTCACACAAATATGTAGTTGTACGCTCAGGGCAAGGGTACACTACTCTTACCATGCAGGGGTAAGTTCATACCCAACATCTCCGTTGTACCATATTCAATAATATTGTGTATGTACACATACATTTGTGCTTGACATTTGACATTGACGCTTCACACTTTTACCATCTCTGTATTATTAAGGTGATGTAATGGTTGGCAAATATTTCCTTTGTCTTACTTCTCTGGTTAATAGCACACATTGCAACTTCATCTGTTTATAATGTTCTGTTAAAGGCCTTTGAGCCTCCACGCATTGCTGTGCAAAGCATGGTAAATGTGTATCTTGTCAACTGTGGCCAGATGTGGTATGTATAACAATCTGCCCAGGAAAGGTGTCATATGTGTAGTGTTTTGTGGATTCCCACACATGCATGTATGCCTTCTTTTAAATGACTTTTTACATCTACACCTGGGACTAGTTCTTTGTCCATGACAACTGTCTCTCATGATCTGTGATGGTATCTGAGACAACATTTGCTCCTGCAAATTGCTGTCATTCTGCATGCTGCACATTGCAAAAGGGGTTTGCCTCAGATACTGGAATTTTAGGAGATTTGTATTCCATCATTCACTGATTTCCATATGGAACACAGTTGGCTGCTGCAGAACTAAGCAAGACTGCTAGCTGAGGTGCACTGGACTGCTTAAGTGCATGAGGACAGGAATGGACCATTACTATGTAGCTATGTGGCAATCCTATCCTGTCCTTTTCTTGCAGTACATTGCATCACATTGGCTTGCTGCTTTGGTTGTTTTATTTTTTGGTGTTATGGCAGCATGTTGATCAACAGCTGAGAAAACTTGATTGCTACATGGTGAGGCCTACATCTAGCTGAGAAGATGTGAGTGAGTCGATTTTTGCATTGACTTTCACATATACACAACCCAATGAATGAGTTCCAAAATGTATTTATAGGTTAATAAGTTTACATATTTTCTGTCAGAATTACCATCAGGTGATATAGATTAACAAAACCAATTGGCCACAATATCGTCACGTCCCTGCCAATTGGCCAATGTATGCTGGGTCTATCCTTCGTTGACTGCATCCTCATCCAATTCCACAGGACATTTGTTTTTACACAGATGTTGTGCAATATAGCAAAGACAAGGATTATTTTGCACACCATAGAGGGTGTGACAACATCCTTCTGCCTGACATATCCAGGCATCTGAACCTGGACTTTAGGACACCAAATGTCCTATACACAACATTCCACATCTTGGTGTGTGCTGTGTTATACCTCTGTTCTGCCCCATCTGGGGATGAGTGAATGTGGTCATGACCCATGGCTGCAACCCATATCATTGGTCACCTGATAGTACAAAAATACAACAGCAATTGATTTAGCACATTATTACTGAGACATAACTGTACATGTGTGTTATGTATGCTGGCAAACTCACACATTTATTACAGTTTTGACTAATATGTGTAAGAAACTGTTGACCATTGGTTTAGACATGCATTTTCGAGTTCTATGTGTCACTGCAAATAGTGTCCATATTCTGATACATAGGACACTTCTACATGCTGGCTGACATGTTTAGGCAGTAGATTAGTATGTCACCTCTTATGTCCTCACTTGCCTACATGATATTTGCACAGCCTTTGATATCTTCACTAAATTTGGCATGGCTATTTGCTTAGCACGTGTAGCAAATTTCCAATATGTGACATGGATAGTCATATTTGTTTGTCAACCAACAGCTAATGCTTTTTTATGGCACGGTGTCATGGTGAGCTTAGATTGACACATAGGTATGGCAATGTAAGCCGTTTTTATTTGGGAGAAACTGATGTAGATACAAGTAATTTTCTACTACAGACCTACACAACACTTTAAGATTTCACATGTGTGTATGTGATTTTGCGTTGTAGGTGATTCAGTACTTATATGCCTTGATTATGACATGTACACTGTGATACCTTACCCTGGTTGCATTTTATTCTAGGTTATTTACTGGAGTATGACATGTTTGACAGCAAACTACTGGCGCTCATAAATCAGACTATCGCTCAATTCGATTTATCACGTTGAGCGATCAGTCTGGGTTTTCGGTTTCATCCCCTGGGCATGCTGTTTTTAGTTATTTTATTACTTATGGTGATTTAACCAGTTTGTGCCAAATTGGGATTATTTTGCCTGGGCCACAGTGCTCTGACATATGACGGTGGTGCCTTTCAAACCTGGCTTGCATCTTCTTTCATACTGACGGAAGCAAAAGTGCTTCGAGACACACCTGATTTCCAATTCACCTTTTCATTTACTGGTTCCACGAATAGGACTCTTACTTTATTCGTTACCTGCTTCAAGCAATATGGACCCCACACAATAGACCTCCATAGTGTTCACATACATTTGAGGGTGCCGCACATATAGATTTTGACATCATCTCACCAACTCATATCTGACGATGTGGTGGAACATTTCTGGAATGTACTAGCTGATATTCATTATATGAATATCCTTCATTGGGTGCTTCCTAATCTTTGTCTTGATTATGACTCAGCATAATTAATCCTATAGGGTCGAAACTTTGACACAATAATAGTGCACTGTTTTTATGTGATTTCTGAGCCTTTCACTCTGTGTCAAAGTGCGTATCAAACACTACTGCATCCTTAATCAGTCACTATATATGTACATATACTCTATAGCACTAGCACATTTTATACCCACTTACCTCATTTTCACTGTGCTGTTGCGTCATTTGGGAGCACCCTCTATCCCTATATGCTTTGAATAAGAAAGCTTAATTGGTTTTCCTTTTGTGACCCTAATGTTGAACAATTGAATAAAACTCTGTTGTTTTCAGTAAGACCAATCAGTTGATTGTAATTTACTACTTTCCAAGGAAGGTCCAAGGAAGTTGAGGTTTACACTTCCCCCTTAAGGGACCATTGTTTTTGTTATTACTGTATTACCCAGGTTTCAGGGTTACTGGATTGCCCCTTGTTCTTTAAATGCGTTGATGATACTGTGGCAGAAGATGAAGGCATCATGTGCACTACCAAGAAATGTTGCCAGAACATTTATAAACATTCCCTGATGATCCACTATGGCCTGGACATTGACGGAATATATGTGCTTGTGGTTTCTGTACAGGTGTTGCAGCAGGGGGCACCAATTGCACATGTATGCAGTCAGGTGCACCAAGGACATGAGGAAATATAGTGATGGCTTAGTATCCTTGCTTGGTAGCCAGTTGTTGCTGTGGAGTTTTGGAGAAAAGAAGATACTGGGATGTGAGTTTGATTATGGCATCCAACACAGAGGGTAGGAAGGCTGAAATTGTACCCAGAGAGATTCCTGCCAATCTGGCTGTTGTAACTTGGAAGGAACCCGATACCAGCATGTGGAGCATAACCAAATGTTTGACATGTGGTGCAATGTTAGAGGACCTCGCAGTTGGTGGCTGAAGACTTGGCCCAATCTTAGTCAACAATTCCATGATGAACTCCCTATTGAGTCCGTAGAACTTCATGACCTCATCCTCCCTGATGCCAATGAGGGTTATGCGCTGCTGGTAAACATGCTCCCTCCTCCTTCACTGCCTATGTGGTGGTGGTCTCCTAGCTACACCGAGTTGCAGTGTATGTTTTTATACCGCAGTCATTGCATCATTTCCTATGCCTGGTTTGCTGATGTGCAGCAATTGTGGCGCTTTCAGGCTTTGCGTCACGCTTCCCGGAGAAGAGTGCTGCGTTGGGAAACCCACGAAATTACGTCTGAATTCTTTATTAACCGTACGATTACTTAAAATCTTTACAGTAAAACACATTAAATAAATAAAATAAAGTGCACCATGCCTGCATGGGCGCAGTTTTTAGCAGTATGCTCCTGAAAGAGAATACGTTACAATAAGTTAAAATTATGAAGACACTCCTGAACACACCAATGATTACTTTGTCCTGTAAAAATTCCTATTTACATAGAATTCATCAGGCATTGTTGCCAGTTCTAATTGAGCCCCCTACGAGGACCTGCTCTCACTTATAGTCTGTTTGACCACACTGTGGGCCCCTAAGTTAGATAACTTCCACTAGTGAAGTGCGCCAGCTGATTTAATTACTGGGTAGTGGAAGCCCCGGGGTCTGCAACCGGTTGCTGGGGGTCAAGTGCGATTCTTATTTGGTGAGTGAACTTGCCGACTCTAGCAAGCAGGCAAGTAGTTGTTTCCGTAAAGCACCAGTCTGAGGCATCACTGCACGTTCTCAGGCCCTTGTCCTTTAGTGCTGGGCGCAACAGATGATGACGGTCCGCGGCTAGTTTTGTTCAACAGCATAGAAGGTGTAGCCAGGATTCCCTGTGGTAATTGCATAACTGACAAGAGACGTCATTGTCTTTTCGTGCCCATTTTGGATTGAAGTCCAGAATCCTAAGGGTGGTGAGATGGAAAAACAGGATTTTCCTTCTAGCTTGGGCTGAGAGAGTATCACACATGTAAGGTTGAGCTTTCCCAGGGGTGTATGAGTTGTTTAGCAGCAAAGTGAGAGAATTGTAACGGAGTGAGGATTGATCCAGTTCAAAGGCGAGAGTCTGAACTTGGCGCTTCATGGCTTTAGCCCAAGCGGAATAGGGGATTTCATGGAGGGGCATGCTCCCTGCCTCTATTTTCAAGCGATGTATAGGTTGGTCCAGCTTCACGTGCCACAGGGAATCCTCTGTCCTAAAGATCAGCTTTAAAGAATGCTTAAGATTCTTTTCTGGCGCTTTCAATGCTCCGATGTAACATTTTATTAGGTCCCCCTAAAGAACCAAGTCCGGTCTGTTTAGGCCTATCTCCAGCCAACCCACGAATACCCCTGCATTACAGTTGCATTGGAATTTTAGGGGGAACACCGCTACATTGCATAGATTAAAATGTGCATGCCGCAGCTGCTTTTTTTTGCAGCCTTTGCATCACGCAACCATTGAAAAAAGATGCATTTTTGGAAATGCGCCGTTTTATAACTATGATTTAAGGCTTGCGCCAACTTTGCATCAAAATATGTGGCGCAATGCTGGCGCAAGCCTCTTGTAAGTATGCCCTGAGGAGGTGTTTAAAAATTCAGGAGGTGTCGTAAGCTTCAATCTTTTCCAATGTGATATTTTTCTACTTGAAAACAAGATATACTATTGCTAGGCACAGTAGTGGACATGCCCCACAATGAAAAGTGGCACTGATCAGAAAAATGCCTAGGAATGTGGCCTGTTTGTATGTGGTACTTGACTGCACATACTTAAGGCTCAGGGACAGTAATAAACCTTTGCAAATTAAGGTGCATTGAGTTCATGTCTTGTAAACCTCTTTGGATATACTATGCTCATGCAACCTGGGACAAAGCAAGGGATAGTGGTTGGTGAAGTGTGAAACAGCTACAGACTTCAATCTCAAAGATTAAAACTACCTTAATACAATCCTAGTTTTGCATTTTGTAGAATATGGCAAAGGTTTGACGTAACTTTATCTTCTCTCATAGTTTGGAAACAGTCAGATGTGGTTGATTCAAGTGAAAAGATGTCAAGTATGGACCATATCTTTATAGAAAACTTTATCTTGCACAGTATGCAAGTCCTTAATGGCAAGTAATGCTGGGCTAAAACATTGGCATCTTTCAAACATCAGCATTCCTTTACCTGTGCCACTGTGAAGCACAGGGACTGAATATGCTGATTCTGTAGCGTCCAAATGGAGTGATCATTTTGAAATAACACCCTATGAATGTGTGTTGAGTTTTGAGAGCTAAGCCTTCACCAGTACACTTTGTACATTACAAGCAACTACACCTTCTATCTTTAATTGGTTCTTGCTCTCAACACACCTTCCATGCCAAGATAAAGTTGTTGGAAACCATTCTTCTGCTTATCTGTTTGGTAGGTGTGTGAGCTTGTGATGTCTGTGTAGTATTCACTCATACCTTCATGTCAATTAAGTTTGTGGGCTGCCCTTTAAGCCTGTTTCTAAAATTGATGTTTTTTCACTGGCACTTTTAATTATCTGCATTTAACCTTACGTTGGGCCAGCATTTGGCCATATTGTGCATCATTTTGTTGCATATGTTGGCCTATGTGCTTTTCTGGAGTACTCTCTCTTGTTTTCTAGAGGGTTGGATCTGCTAAATGAAGGGTGGATCTCATGTGCCAGGATTAGCATTTCTTCTTTAGTAGAGTTTGGCTGTTCCACCTGCCTGTGTCTCTTTAGTCCAGTCATACACTTGTCACTTACTGTGCAACTGGTTAGTATGGTTCAGTTTCCTGCTGAGTGGTTACATCCTGTGACCTCTGTGTGCGCCATTTGGTGGCAATACTTGGCTAACACTCCATGCATATCTGCAGCAAGCCTGCCTTTGGGTGTTTTGGTTATTGATGGTTTTTGGCTGCTGGATTATTCTTGGTGATAGTTTCTGGCAGCTGCTGAACCTTTTACTCTTTATTCATACTACACCTCCGAGCCAAAGTCAGAAATTTGCATATTGTTGTGTACTGACCCACTTGGAATGGATCATCATGCTTTTTCACTGTGCCATATTTGACTTATAACGATGAACACATCTGAACTGACAGGCCTTTCTCTCTCTCACTCTCTATAGTAGGCAGTATGTAGACAGGGGAAGGTCAGCAGACTCAGTGCAACAGTGTTGGCACTTACTCTCACTGCAACAGAAGTGAAGGAGAAAGAGTGGGAGGTGGAGGAGGACTGGGGGAATCCTACTCCACAGCAGTGGCGGCTCCTCCATTGGGGCGTGGGAGCGTCGCCTCACTGCTTTCTCGCAGTGCGAGAAGCAGAAACATAAAATGGTAAAATTACCATTTTATGTTTCTGCTTCTCGCACTGCGAGAAAGCAGAAGTGCCTGGTTGGGGGCGGGCGGGTGGGCATTCCTGCTCTGTGGCAGGGGAGAGTGGCTTGCCCACTGTTGTGGGCCCTGACTGTTTGGTCAGCCCTCTGGGGCCGACCAAACCAGTCATGCGCACTCCCTTTTTCTCTATGTAGGCTGCATGCAGCCTACTTAGAGAAAATGGCCTCCCTTCAGGCGCCCGGCTGGGCGCCGGCTGCACCAATCACAACGCTGCCATTGTAGCGTTGTGATTGGCTTGGGGAGGGGAGGGAGGAATCCTGTTTCCTGACGCGGGACCCGGGACCCGGGACCCGGCCAGGAGCAGCAGGAGCGAAGGCGGCGCCGCGTGTCCCGGGGGAAGGTACGTTTTTTTTAATGGTAATTATTGTCCTGCTTTCATCCCGCGAACCCCCCCCTCCCCCTGCACGTCATGCCAGCCGCGACTGCCCTATTACTTACTACTTGTAGAAATTGTACTTAATAAAAATGGTAAATTGTAGAATTAAGAATTTGGTGTAGATGGAAAAAACAGTGGCTGTATGAAAGGTAAGCAGGGGTTGGCAGCGTAGACGTTAAATTAGCATGAAGGAATCACGCAATGCATGAAAACTTAACTGGGGCTTGGAGAGAATTCCTCGATGTCCAAAATAAACTGCATGCCAGGGACTTTTCTAGCTTCTACCGAACCCATTGGGTGCCCGGGCGCACAATGTCGCGCTCACGGATCACCTTGCGCTATTTACACCGTCTTCCACGGCTCCCACGCCCCCTCGCCTCCCACTGCCCCCATCTGCGTTTGGCACCAGGCGTGACTGTGGAATGAGAGCTACCTGCTCCTGCCGAGCCCGCAGCTCTACCCCCCGCATCTGGAAGAGAAATTCCCCTCGTCTGGGAAGAGATGCAGTTAGATAGGAGAGGCCTAGAACAGCTGCGTAGAGAGAGAGCGCCTAGAAGCGATTCTGTTCTGCAGGAGAAGGGACAGGAAGGGCCTAAAAATGATCTTCGCTTTGCGATAGAAGTTGGCAAGGGCAACAAGCCAACATTTGTAATCGCAATGCTGCGTGTTTTGTTACAGGAATGCATGCGTTTTGTTTGTTACATACAGCATAAATATTATTGCAAAATGGTGGTTTCAAAATGTATTCTATGTAAACGGGAAATCCAAGTGATTTCCATTCAGACGAGCATAAAGGTTCACACTTCGCACTAGAATAGCCAAGTGATTCTTGCAGGACTTTCTTGGCTGTGGTTATTGCTGCAGCTAAGGATGACATTCGCTCGTGCCCTGAGGGTGCTCGGTCCCGGGACGGCAGATGGCCCTGTGATTATTATTTTCCTGCCTGCCTCACCTGGCCGTTGTCCCTTCGCTCCATGAACAGCTGTTCCCCTCACTCCTGTGCTGCCCGGCGAGCTATATTTCTTCTGCCCTTTCCTTTGCACTCCACATAAATCTTTCCTTTGTTTTTTTCGCCTGGCCTGCAGTTCCATCCACCTGTGCTAGCCTGGATCAGTGTGTCTCAAAACCGCCATGATTGGTCCTCCCTCATTGACATTTATGGGCCCAAAAAACATGAAAGGGAGCCTAAATGCCTCTCTAAGTCACTGCACAGTCAATGAATGTAAGTATTATATAGTTAAAACCATTACAAGTGTATCAGCGTGTTCAAAAGTTAATATGGGCAAATGATAACATCAGCATACGCAAAGATTGTCTTCTATAGCTCATAAAAATTGGCAATTTCTTAAATGATAAATAATTCAATCGTATTGCTTTATTAACCTTCCTGCTTCCTTAAATTTGCTTGAAAATGCACCATTAGTCCACTCTTTTTTCAAAATTTTCACGGGGGAGAACCCCCCCAAACTCCCCATAGGTTGTTCGGGCACGCTCGCTCGCCACAGTGCAGTACGACAATTTTACGTCTCACCACTTTCAAATGGCACCAGCCGCCACTGCTCCACAGGATAAATAGTTCCTCCCAGGAGACATACAAGATATTCTGCCAAATGTATCCAGAAGGCAGGCACACAGGCAAAAGAGATGATCATGGATACAGTCATGTGTAAGGAGGACTAGAGGAAAGAGGTCCTCCTGACCAGACACAGAGGATGGTGTCGGGGGATGAGAGGACAAGATTCACTCTTCCACTCTTCCATTGCACACATCTCACACATTTCCTCCCACATGCAGTGCCCTCCCAACAGGTGAGCAGATGGGCAAAGATACGTTTTTCCTTTGAGATACTTGAGTCCTCATGTGTCCCCCTTCCCCAGCCCAATTAATTCTCATCTTGAAGACAGCAAATGAGTTAATGAGTGTCAGAATGCATGGGGCACACTTACTTTTGTGCGCTGGACCCACACAAAGATGCCTTACTCTGAACTTCGTGAACATATGCATCTTCAGGTGCAGAAGAGCATTGAGGGGTGCAGAGAGTGCTTGCACTGCATGGAGGAAGATTTGCACCTCTGATGTGCTATACTAAACACATGAGGAAAGACAAAAAGAACTAAGGGCCTGATTTAGATCTCGGCAGACGGGTTACTCCGTCACAATGGTGACGGATAGCCCGTCCACCGAAATATAAATCCCATTATATCCTATGGAATTTAACTTTTGGCAGACAGGATATCCATCACCGTTGTGACGGAGTAACCCATCCGCGGAGATCTAAATCGGGCCCTAAGTGTTCCATGGTGCCACAGGACTATCACAAGACTTACAGATAGTGGTGGTTATCTTGTATGCTTTAAGAATATGTTCATTGTGGGCCATAGCATTCTTCTTAGGCAATTGTGATACACAGTTGCTACAGCCGAGTCTTTGCCGTCAGAAGTTTGGAACCTTTGCAATCTGTTATTTCTTGGAAGTCGATGAAAGACAGAACTAGAGCCAGATAAGTATTCTAGCACAAAACTTGTGTTAAAGGAAACAGATGTTGCACTTGAACATTATTTCAGTACCCCTTTATTTAAGATTGTGAGCTCTTATATTGCACTTTTTTATTTTTCCAAGAAGTCATCTTTTAGAATTACGAACTGAGGCGCAGATTTCCTAACATTTGATGCAGCGCAATGGAGCAAGACAACTTACTGCGATGCGCCAATTGGAGAGGGCAGGAATGCGCCATACCTACTAAGATTTGGCACATTCCTGCTCTCTCTCTCTGCGCTGGTGCATTATTGGCTGTCAAGCACCAATGGAGTAACCCTTGCATCATGGTGCAGGGGTGTCTGCGTTGCAGGCAGGATTGTTTTAGTGCAGGAAAAGATACCTTCCTGCACAAAAACAATCATCTTCAGCTTTTTCCTCTTTCTACGTGTGCTGCAGGATGCAGCACACATAGAAAGAGGAACAAAAGAGGAGAAATAAACACATTTCTCCTTGTTACTCCTCCCCTGGGAAGACATGACAATTTGACACTTTCCCAGGGTTACTATTGTTAGTAAATCTGGGAATGCACCAAAAACCATGGGTAGATGTGCGGGAACACCCACTCTCCACCTATAAAAATGCCTTCCCAGGGCAGAGTATTGCAAGACAGCAATTTGCGCTGCATTGCGTTATTCCAGATTTACTATGTCACTCAGAGCCTTGCAATGTGGCTGTTTGTGGCATAGTAAATCTCATTAAAGGGTTTGCGTTGGGATTGCGTTGCACTTGGGTCACCTTGAGGGACGCAAGGGAAATGCAAGCCCTTAGTAAATCTGGGCCTCTATGCTGCCTTGTTTCTAAAATAGAAACTGAGACAGACCTCATCTTGCACAGACTTTGTATCCCTGTTAGAGCATGTATGTCAATAAGATTTTGCTTTAGATGAGCATGTATTATTAGTTGCTCAGGCAAGCTATTTGATACTAATTAACGCTTCTCATGCTGCAATTTACAAACCAGTTAAATTGTACATAATCAGAACCACATATTGCTACCACATACATTTGAAAGTACTTCTCTTAAGCAAACAACATATGAGCTTGGAGCATTATTTGCATATATTATATACATTTTAGGTAAGTCTCAGCTCTAGTAAAATATTGAGTTTTATTCAGCTCTAAAGAGTTGTAAATACAGAGATTTTCAAAACGTACATTGTATCAGTTAGATACCATACTGCAATAGCAATACTATAAGTCCTTTCTGGTCTGATGCTGGATGGAGCACGTGAAAATTATCTTTTAGAATTATCTTTCGTGCCACTATCTTTATATTGTTGTTGGTTTCACATTTGGTCTTTCAGGTAGCCACATTCTGTTTTTTCAATTTCAGGTGGGAGAATGCTGTAGTAATCACACTGTTGAATCTTAAACATAAATCACGACCAGAAGTTAATTCTTTCTATATGTAAGTCTTTCAGGAATTTGACTTAGAATTTACAAAATAATTCCATGTTCTGGCAATCGTCCCTTCACAAGAATACCTGTCATACAAAGTTCTTTTATTGAGAAGCATTGCTGCATGGTCAAGAAAGATTTACAGATCTTCCGACGAGTTTGATTCAACATTTTGAAGCCGGATATTGGGAAACATTAAATCCAGGTAAAATAATATTGCTAGTATTTAAGGTTTGTAGATTTAGCTGAGAAGATCAGTTCTTTGCTTGTGCACACTCAAAAAATGGCTTTAATGTCCTTTCCCTATACCAGCACTTGCTGCTTGTTTTTGACCATAGAGCTTTCAATGTAATGATCAGTAAAACAACACTCATATATGGTGATGTTTTTTCACAGATTCAAGAGAAATACTGTAAGAAAGAGGAATATTTGCGTTGGGCGACTGCCCACCTCAAAGAACAATAATGCTTTCTGTCATGATGAACCATCAAAGTCACTAAATGAACCCCCTGGTAGCTTTGCACAGAGGAGACAGGCTAAAACTAGAGCAATGTAAGTAGTATTTATGCAGCACCAAAGCAGTAATACAGTCAAAAAACCAAAGAATTAAAATCCTAAATCAAATTAGAAAATTTGAGGACAATTTAATAAATAAAATCACACCAAAACAACAAAAATACAATAAGGGGAACTGAGATATATATTCTAAAATTGGATGTAAAAATAGTGCCAGAAAGCATTAGGAACCAACAATAGTTTATGGAAGTGGTAGACTGGGACCAGGGTGGAATTTCAGGCTGACTCCGATGGAGTTCCATTCGGATACACCAAGTGGATTAATCTCAATGAAAGTCTAGTGGGCAAAAAGTTTAAAACGTTTCTAAGTCCCACTAGAGAAAGGGACTTTGTTACTTCCATATTGAAAAACATTGAAATATCTTCTTAGCCCCAATGCAAGATGAGACTTTGTCACTTTTTGAGAAGAAAAATCCCCCAGTGCGATACAGTGCTGAAACTGTAGCCGCTGCCATGGAACTGAAGGCTGGATACCTGAAGAAAACTGGTCCCGCTGGTGCTCTGATGCTTTAGAGATTTCTCACTTTTTTAGAGGAGAGGTGCAGATATTTCAGCATGGGAAGAAGCTGAAATTGAATCCAATGCTGTGAAACTGCCTTCCAAGTCTTTTCCTGGAGGGTTCTGCTGAAGCTCTGTAGAAAACATTTTCTAAAGTTTCCATACTTTCTGCCTAAACAACCACAGGAATGGACTTTTGAGGCCCACACGACTTTAGGGTAAGGCACTTAGAGACTCTTGGGATGTCAGGCACATGCCAGCAGCAAAGTCCAGTACAGGTCCATTTGACACTGAACAGAAGAAAGGGAAATGGTGTCTTGCATCTTGTTGTGTCTTTGTAGCCACACAGGACATTAGACAACAGACCCTTGGAACCCACTTCTTTGTTTTGGGTACAAGAAGGAACAGGTCCACTCCTTTATGGCTCAAAACAGATATCAGGCAGCCGATCCGGCCCTTTTCTGATGGTACACAGGACCAGAAAGTGCTCTGAGGAGGGTGCCTTGAGTTGCCACATTTATGGGTGGCACTAGCTAGTGGTTTGGGGTGACTCCAGGGCACCCCCTAAGCAATGGGGTAAAAGTTCCAAGGCCCTGACCTACCTGCATTTTCAGTAGCTCCTGATTGCTTCACTGCACAATGTAATGTGTTGGGGCAATACCAAAATGGCCAAAGTCTTCAGCTAAGCTAAACTTGGGCTCTGAGAGTTTGTGGTCTGTAGGAGAGTGGTCTTTGGAAATGACTATTGTACTTCCACAATTAACACTAAAATCCAGCTTCAAGCAGGCCCTGGACCTACAACAAAAAATGAGACAGATGTTTTGCAGGAGAATTCGGTCCTTTAGGACAGGATAGGGGAAATACAGCCAACAATGCTTGAGAAGAAAAAGAGGAGGAGGAGGAGTAGGAGCTGGTCAAGTAGGGGGACACAGTGTATCATAAAGTGATTAGTGGCCATGGTACTTACCCAGGCTGTTCTCAAACATTTGCGGAGAATCACCACTTTGATTTTATTCAAGAACAGAAGCCAGCTCAGTGTAAAGGATGTTATCCTTCACATGACGTGTCTAAAAAAAATGCCTCGACATGATGAGACCCAAAGCTTTTCTCCACAGTGCCACAACCTCAACACATTCTTGAGGGTGTCATTGATGAACTTGTGTCAAAACTAGGATTCAAATACTTTGCATTGCTACAAAACCTCAAGGGTCTTTTTGTGTATTTGTGCATTTAGCTTCATGACCTGAGCACTTTATTGCGCTAGATTTTACTTTTGTCAGTGTTATAATGTTGAAATAATACAATTGGTTTGAACACTTAGGCCCCGATTACGAGTCTAGTGGTCCACAGACCGCCAGATTCGCGGGGGTGCGGCAGTGGCGGTCTCCTGACTGCCCTATTAGGAGGCGGGCTGTCGGACTGCCACAGCCCGCTACAGCCGCCAGGGAACCGCCGTTCCCTGGCAGTATTGCTGTGGTGTAGAGGCATCAATATGCTTGAAGGGACCATTGCAGTCCCCCTAGGCATATTAGGAGTTTTCTCTCCACCAGGGTTTTCATGGCAGTTCCTCCTCCATGCAAACCCTGGCGGAGAGGAAACAAAGAGGGCCCTACAGGGCCTCCTGGTGCCTCTGCACCCTGTGAATGCACACAGGGGGCCACAACATGTGCCCCCCTATGTGCATGCACACCAGCTCCTGCACGGCATGGACTGAAAAGTCCATGCCGTGCAGGAACTGTTTATGACGAGCCCATTGCAGTACACATTTTTAGAGCCACCGCTGTGGGAATGCCCAAAAAATTAGGTGGACCCAACTGCACCGCCAAAGTCAGAATTGGGCCCTTAGAGTGGACCTTCTGTGCACTTACTGGTATACTATTCCACTAAGCTTCACATCGGAACAGAAAGTGAACAGATTATTACACTTTTTATTGTAGAGAAACACACAGAACCATCATTTGTGTTCTTCTATTGGGAGTTTGCAGAATCTTCAAAACAGCAAAATGATTCTTTGGCCTCCCATACAATTCATTAACCTGCACATAAAGTAAAAACAAAGCTGTAAATGATTCATTTTTCACAAAATCAACATCAGAGGAAAAGTATAACCTGTTTTTGGGAATAGGCAAAAATAAAAAATAAACTGATTCTTTATCCAGACGGGAAATGAAAACTTGGAGGGTGGTGGGCAAATAATAAAAACACATCAGGAAACATCAAGAGAACTGTCTATTTCCAAGGTAAATTCACTTTGAAAATAAGTCCGGAAAGACTCTAAAAATAATAGCCCATTGTCTTAAAATATAGTCAAGTCAAACCCCCAAGCCAGTGTCGTACAGCTTCTACTTCCCAGTAGGAACTGCATGTTTGTTGGAAAACATAAACATTGGGATAGTGCCAGACTAATTCTAAGCACCCCCTCAGGATATGTTGGCCTGTGGTCCTGCTAGCTCACAGTGCCACCATAAGTACCCCTAAACCAAGGAGGGTAACAAATGGATTGGGCAACCTCAGAACATGACAACCCTGTCTCCCCAAGGAATCGTGGTAACAGATCTAGAACCTTTTCGCTCAGTCACTCATGTATGCCCAAAGAGATGCACAAGAAATACACAAAGAGGTGCTTCAATATTTTTGATCCATTGTGATTCTTGTGTAGAATATATGTGCTGCAATGATTAATCGACAGAAGCAGATGAAAGTGACCAGTAATATGACAACAGTGAAAAGGAGAATCAATTCCACCATTATGCTAAAGCAGTGTGTATATGCTGGCACATAACTACTGTGTATAGCATATTCCTACTAAGAACTCCCTAACCGAGATGCCTAGGGTGGGTGATCTGCCAAAAATCCCCTATTGGGTGATCTAATTCCCCATTACCTGAAGGTCCCTCTCTTGGACACAAGTTGGACATCCCTCCTCACAGAGGGAAAACAGGAATCAGCTGGGCTGACACTCCGACAAAAGCGACCTCGCAGTGACAGCAAAGTGCTCCTCTGATTTAAACATGGAAATGTGTGTGTATTTAGAATAACAATTTCCATGCTTCTGTGCCAAGGTCTCAGCCAGGCTGTCATTGTCTATCCTCTTATGATGGCCATGTCACCTTACGGACGTATACAAAATAACAACATTTGCACAATGTATGTTTATGCCCTGTACTAAATGTTCAAGGGATTGTGATAGCATACTTATGAAGTGGAAATGTAAGCAACATGGTTTCAGAGAAACTAATCCTGCATTGTCACGCAGGCAAATGTGTGTCAAAAGTCATTGTGTAGAAAAGAAGGCAGCTTAAGAAGAGTGTGCATGTAAAATGGGAGTATTTCTTCATGGGCATAATACAGCCACATGATACCAGAGGCTGAATCTGAGTTAGGTGTCTGGCTTAGGGGCAAACATTCCTAGCCGTCTTATCCCTCTTTCTTCACCACAACACTGGTGAAGTCCTCCTTAGATGCTGACGTTAAATGGCTGGCCATGGCAGGATCATACACCCCACGGGAAGAAGGTGAAACAGGGGTAGGAGGAATGATAGGCATGACATAGGAATTGGCGACAGGAAGTAAAAGGCATGGGATAGGAATTGGGGACAGGCCAACAGGTCCTGGGTGGGTTGGGAGACAGAAGCAATGTAAGACCTGCTATCAAGGAAGTCATGAAGCAGTGTAAAGTTCTGACCTGTTCAGTGACCTTGTCTTGAAGTATCAGATCTCTCTAAGTCCCTGACATCCTGTGATATTGCTCCCTAAACCTTTCCAAGAGGCCTCAGGACCTCCTTGTATTGGTATGTATGCAGAGAGCGTCACACTTGGGGGCCGATTCCGATCTCGGTCGGAGGCGCACCCAATACTATTCGGTCGGGAAAAAAGCCATGCGAAAGCCAGTTTCCCGACCGATCCGTACAGTACACCGAACGAGCAAGTACGATGCGCACAACAGCAAAAATCCCGGCCGAGCCGTACTCACCCAAACCAGGTCCTGTTCTCCGACCGAGGCGAATCCGGAAACGCCGAATCGAGTCGCACGGAAGGGAAAATGCAGCCCCGTCCGGCCGAACAAGTACGATGCGCTTTCCGTACGCGCCGAACCCGTCGCTACGCACGGCACGTCAAAGCATCCGGGAGAGGCGCACATAAGCTCCGAATCGCGCCACAACACGATCCACGGCTACGAGACGAACACAGCACCGACGAGGACGACGCGAGCGACGAGGACGAAGCCAAGCGACGAGGACGACGCGAAGCAACGAGAAGGACGAACGACACGAACCAACCATGAATCCCTTCGTCCCGATCATACCAATATTCTACATCTACTACCGGAACAGGCACGGACGCGTACGGCGCAGAAGGTAAGTCAGACACCAACCACAAAACACATACAACACGTACACGACACATCACACACATACACTGGGAATCTGAATATACTTACACCAGCAACAGCAGCACCATAGGGGCGGGATGCCCATCACCAATGCCACATATGCACACAGGGGCCTGAATGCGCGCCACCACCCCAACCCAGGGGGGCTGGATGCCAACCACCACAACCACCCTCAACCAGGGGGGCAGGATGCCTACCACTACTACCACCCTCAACCAGGGGGGCAGGATGCCTACCACTACTACCACCCTCAACCAGGGGGGCAGGATGCCTACCACTACTACCACCCTCACCCAGGGGGCAGGATGCCCACCACTACTACCACCCTTAGCCAGGGGGCTGGATGCCTACCACCACCCTCACCCAGGGGGCAGGATGCCCACCACTACTACCACCCTTAGCCAGGGGGGCTGGATGCCTACCACCACCCTTAGCCAGGGGGCTGGATGCCCACCACTACCACCCTTAGCCAGGGGGCAGGATGCCTACCACTACTACCACCCTCACCCAGGGGGCAGGATGCCCACCACTACTACCACCCTTAGCCAGGGGGCTGGATGCCTACCACCACCCTTAGCCAGGGGGCTGGATGCCCACCACTACTACCACCCTTAGCCAGGGGGCAGGATGCCTACCACTACTACCACCCTCACCCAGGGGGCAGGATGCCCACCACTACTACCACCCTTAGCCAGGGGGGCTGGATGCCTACCACCACCCTTAGCCAGGGGGGCTGGATGCCCACCACTACTACCACCCTTAGCCAGGGGGGCTGGATGCCTACCACCACCCTTAGCCAGGGGGCTGGATGCCTACCACCACCCTTAGCCAGGGGGGCTGGATGCCTACCACTACTACCACCCTCAACCAGGGGGGCAGGATGCCTACCACTACTACCACCCTCACCCAGGGGGCAGGATGCCCACCACTACTACCACCCTTAGCCAGGGGGCTGGATGCCTACCACTACTACCACCCTCAACCAGGGGGCTGGATGCCTACCACCACCCTTAGCCAGGGGGGCTGGATGCCCACCACTACTACCACCCTTAGCCAGGGGGCAGGATGCCTACCACTACTACCACCCTCACCCAGGGGGCAGGATGCCCACCACTACTACCACCCTTAGCCAGGGGCTGGATGCCTACCACCACCCTTAGCCAGGGGGGCTGGATGCCCACCACTACTACCACCCTTAGCCAGGGGGCAGGATGCCTACCACTACTACCACCCTCACCCAGGGGGCAGGATGCCCACCACTACTACCACCCTTAGCCAGGGGGGCTGGATGCCTACCACCACCCTTAGCCAGGGGGCTGGATGCCCACCACTACTACCACCCTTAGCCAGGGGGCTGGATGCCTACCACCACCCTTAGCCAGGGGGCTGGATGCCTACCACTACTACCACCCCCACCCAGGGGGCAGGATGCCTACCACTACTACCACCCTCACCCAGGGGGGCAGGATGCCCACCACTACTACCACCCTTAGCCAGGGGGCTGGATGCCTACCACTACTACCACCCTCAACCAGGGGGGCAGGATGCCCACCACTACTACCACCCTTAGCCACGGGGGCTGGATGCCTACCACTACTACCACCCTCAACCAGGGGGCAGGATGCCTACCACTACTACCACCCTTAGCCAGGGGGCAGGATGCCCACCACTACTACCACCCTTAGCCAGGGGGCTGGATGCCTACCACCACCCTTAGCCAGGGGGCTGGATGCCTACCACCACCCTTATCCAGGGGGCTGGATGCCTACCACTACTACCACCCTCAACCAGGGGGGCAGGATGCCTACCACTACTACCACCCTCACCCAGGGGGCAGGATGCCCACCACTACTACCACCCTTAGCCAGGGGGCTGGATGCCTACCACTACTACCACCCTCAACCAGGGGGCTGGATGCCTACCACCACCCTTAGCCAGGGGGGCAGGATGCCTACCACTACTACCACCCCACCCAGGGGGCAGGATGCCTACCACTACTACCACCCTCACCCAGGGGGGCAGGATGCCTACCACTACTACCACCCTCAACCAGGGGGGCAGGATGCCCACCACTACTACCACCCTTAGCCAGGGGGCTGGATGCCTACCACTACTACCACCCTCAACCAGGGGGGCAGGATGCCTACCACTACTACCACCCTCAACCAGGGGGCAGGATGCCTACCACTACTACCACCCTCACCCAGGGGGCAGGATGCCCACCACTACTACCACCCTTAGCCAGGGGGCTGGATGCCTACCACCACCCTTAGCCAGGGGGCTGGATGCCCACCACTACTACCACCCTTAGCCAGGGGGTGCCAGATGCCCACCACTACCACCCTCAACCAGGGGGGCAGGATGCCCACCACTACTACCACCCTTAGCCAGGGGGCTGGATGCCTACCACTACTACCACCCTCAACCAGGGGGGCAGGATGCCTACCACTACTACCACCCTCAACCAGGGGGGCAGGATGCCTACCACTACTACCACCCTCACCCAGGGGGCAGGATGCCTACCACTACTACCACCCTCACCCAGGGGGGCAGGATGCCCACCACTACTACCACCCTTAGCCAGGGGGGCTGGATGCCTACCACCACCCTTAGCCAGGGGGCAGGATGCCCACCACTACTACCACCCTTAGCCAGGGGGCTGGATGCCTACCACTACTACCACCCCCACTCATAGGATGGACAATGCATGACACAACAAGCACACCACAACCTAGGGAATGCAAGATTAAGACATCCCCCACCACCATGACAAGCGTGTGAGCAGGCTGTGTCAAATGCCTACAACACCGAACATGACATTGAACATACAATGTGACCCCTAGCACATGTGCCACACATATATGTGTGTGGCACCCACAATGCAAGCAGCCCATGACCATTGTGGCAATGGGGCCTAAACCCCCATCATCACAGTGACCAAAAGGCAAGTGTGGGGTCCATAGCTGAAGCACATTTTGACCATTGTGGCAATGGGGTCTAAACCCCCATCATCACAGTGACCAAAAGGTAAGTGTGGGGTCCATAGCTGAAGCACATTTTGACCATTGTGGCAATGGGGTCTAAACCCCCATCATCACAGTAACCAAAAGGCAAGTGTGGGGTCCATAGCTGAAGCACATTTTGACCATTGTGGCAATGGGGCCTAAACCCCCATCATCACAGTGACCAAAAGGTAAGTGTGGGGTCCATAGCTGAAGCACATTTTGACCATTGTGGCAATGGGGTCTAAACCCCCATCATCACAGTGACCAAAAGGTAAGTGTGGGGTCCATAGCTGAAGCACAGTTTGACCATTGTGGCAATGGGGTCTAAACCCCCATCATCACAGTGACCAAAAGGCAAGTGTGGGGTCCATAGCTGAAGCACAGTTTGACCATTGTGGCAATGGGGTCTAAACCCCCATCATCACAGTGACCAAAAGGCAAGTGTGGGGTCCATAGCTGAAGCACAGTTTGACCATTGTGGCAATGGGGTCTAAACCCCCATCATCACAGTGAGCAAAAGGCAAGTGTGGGGTCCATAGCTGAAGCACAGTTTGACCATTGTGGCAATGGGGTCTAAACCCCCATCATCACAGTGACCAAAAGGCAAGTGTGGGGTCCATAGCTGAAGCACATATTGACCATTGTGGCAATGGGGTCTACACCCTCATCATCACAGTGACCAAAAGGTAATTGTTGACAAAGAAAGAGCTGCAACTGCCAAACTGCATGGATCATTCCTGGTCACAGAACCAAAAACTCATCTGTGGCAAAGTAGTGTATGTGTCCCATTGCAACATAAATTGGGGGAGCCAAATACTGCAGTGCAAATGAAACATTCCTTTGGCCATGTGCAGACAAACAACACCCATGGTGGCTGAGACCGTCAACAGTCATCAATGACACAATGACAGAAGTGACCATCAGAATGCAGAACCACATATTTGCACCAATGGGCACACAAATGCAGATACCCTGTGGAGACAGCAGATGTAGAGGTGAACAGATACCATACCATGGCAGCAATGGGACACACAAACCATGATCACTGTGCTGACCGATGACCTAGGAGTCCCAGGGACAGCAGGGGAAACACACCAAACAACATACAGCCAATGGCACACCCAAGATATGCCAATGCAGTGGTGCAGATGCACAAACACTAACAGGCAGACCAACACTGTCATCATACACAGCAGGTGAGGGGTGGGGGTGCCAGTGTCCCCAGGCAACAACACAACACATGTGGAGAGCTGAATACCAATCATACAGATGTGCATACACTGCCACACTAAGGTAACTCATGGATCCAAATCCCCTATGTGGGCAAGCAGGCATTGACAGGTGAGAGGGAGCACAAAACACACATGTCACACAGGCATGTAGGAACAACAACTGACACAGCAAGTCACAGACACACCACAGCGTTGGACAGTGCAGGAGGGGACACGGTGTGGACACATCACAGCTCTTGCCACTGAGTCAGTACAGGTTTACGGATGTAAGGGAGTGCCCAGAGTCAAATAGGAAATGCATGTGATGCATACCAGCGACAGACACCATGATGCACCCATGTCCTGATAGCCAGCGCCACTATGGTGTGCATGTAGCACATGTCACTCCCCTGCAGGCTCACCAATCAGTAGACACATGCCATGAGCAACAGCAGTCATACATCA
This sequence comes from Calotriton arnoldi, assembly GCA_963921515.1. Classification (NCBI taxonomy): domain Eukaryota; kingdom Metazoa; phylum Chordata; class Amphibia; order Caudata; family Salamandridae; genus Calotriton; species Calotriton arnoldi. The sequence goes on along the minus strand of CAWUFW010022121.1, from coordinate 694 downwards.
CTGTCTCAGTGATGTATGACTTTGCAGCCAGACAACAACACTCTGCACTGTGTCACAATAGTAGGTCATGGGGAATGCAAGTCCTGAGCTGCACAAGTGCACATGTACATCCCCCCCACAACACATCCTCTTAACCCTCATCTGTCCAGGTCATACCTATTGGACATAAGGGAGACCTGTGACACTACCCTACATGTCAGAATACAGGCATTGTGTGGGCAATGGACCCACCCATGATGCCCACCACAGAGTCAGGGAAACAGATGCTGTCTCCCACCTGAGTCAAGCAAACTGCAAGGATTACAGTCCTGAGCGACAGAATCCCTGCATGTATAGGGCCACACCTGGGTATCAGATGAGGAGTGGCAGTGCACACAGGACATGGCTCCTGGACAACATGACTGCTGTACTGTGGCAGTTCAACCTGGCCCGAGGAGGGCACATAACATGTTAGACAGAGTACACAGTGCAGTCTTTGACTCACCCCCTTGCTGCTCTCTGGCCAGCTGCCCATCCAGGTCTGGAAAGCACTCACCCGCCAGGATCCTGAGCAGGCTGGGGGGTCAGGGTCCGTGTTCCGCCCTCCTGCGAGGAGGCGAGCAGCTTCAGCTGGACCTCAGGTGCAATCTCTGCCGGGTCCAGCCCCCAAGGTCCTGCCACCCTTTGGCAGCTGCGGATCCGGCGCTTGTAGACC